>JANRMT010062792.1:1881375-1893135 GCA_026402145.1 Polypterus bichir lapradei | reverse complement strand
AGTTGGAAAGTTCAATATGGCGGCCGACAGTGGCGTCATACCATCGAAATAAGTACATACATCGGTTTCGGTTAGCGCAGGGAAGCCGCCTACCAAATTTCGTGAAGATGGTGCCATAAATAAGAAAGTTCAACATGGCGGACTTTGTCGAACGTTATCGACCGTTATGACCGTTACGTGTAGAATTTCGAAATGAAACCTGCTTAACTTTTGTAAGTGAGCTGTAAGGAATAAGCCTGCCAAATTTCAGCCTTCTATCTACACGGGAAGTTGGAGAATTAGTGATGAGTCAGTCAGTGAGTGAGTGAGTGAGTGAGTGAGTGAGTGAGGGCTTTGCCTTTTATTAGTATAGATTCAGAAAAGCACAGCAGCAGGATTTTTACATTTATAAGAAACTTAGAAATATTTCTGTCTTTGCTATGGATTTAAATGCTTAACTCTCTTTTTATTACATTTCGCCCTTTCTCTGTGCAGTTTGCTCCCTTCATTGAATCTTAATAATGACAATTAAAAACAAGCAGAGCAGAAACCCAAGCAAAAAACACTCAATCGTGAAAGGCTGCAACTACTTTAGCGTCAGCCCCACAAAGTATTAAATAACAGATTAATTAAACAATTAGAACACCTAGAAAAGTAGAATGACAATCAACATGAAAATACTGTTAAAAAGAAAAAAATACATATAACTGCTTAGTACATTTTAATACTTATTTTTTTTTTTTTTTACCAAACTTAGTTTTCTAATTTCTATATTGTTCCCAAAACAGGGAACCTGGGAAACAACAGTTCACTTAATTAGCCCAGGAGTCCAATTAAAAACAGAGGCTGCTTGGAACAAAAACCTGCAGCCACAGGGGTCCCCCAGGACCGAGTTTGAGAACCCCTGCTGTAGGCTATTACAGTGCAAGTAACTTCCACATTTCCCCTGACACAACATTGACAGCTATTGCTTTGTGAACAGTGCTTTGGGACTAACGACTCTCTTGTCCTTCCACTTGATTGTAATTATTTTGCCTTTTTTGCCAAATACATACTACACCCCATTGCAGCTTTACATGACTGACTTCATTAGGCAAATCGCAGCGGTTCAGTCGTACAGTGCCGTATGCATCAGTTTGGATGACCAATTCACATTGTCACCACTATCGCTCGATTTGACTAATGGGTCACTTTTAATTTGTTCTAAAACTGGCTTTACAGCTTCTCTTTTACAAGCCATTGTATCTTGGTTCCACCCCGCATCATGAATATGGATGATTTATCATAGAGTTGCAAAACGCATTTTCATGATATTATTATGTTCTCAAACAGACAGCAGCAGAATACCATCCCAAGCATTATTCAGTCATAAAACTTTACATTGGATCATAGCACCTTAACCTGGGAGACACTTAGGATTAGCCATTTTCACATAGAATTCCAAGCCCGAGAGATGCTCAGGGTTAAACCCCAGGAGGTTAAAATGTTCATGAAGAATGGATTCAACTGACCCATACTAAATTTCAATTATGATTAGCTCCACAGTGGTAATGTTTTCTCCTGTCATTAATGTTGAATGCTGGCAAGAACTTGGATCATCTTCAAGATACATCCTGCCAGGATAGAATTCTGCTACCCATTTCGTGATTGTGACATATGAAGAGAACTACTGCTGGCAGAATTCATTTCCAAAGGTGTGTTGATCATTAGCGTTATAAGTTCAATGTTGCACAATAACTTGACTTTTGTGAATTTTTGCATCCATAGAGGAGAGAGAGAGAGCTTAGGACTAGTTTGCTTATTAAGCAGTGATCAAGATGGAAGAGGGACGACAAGTTGCTTAGCATATGTAAGTAGAAATTTCATGTAATCTGTACATGTGACAGTAATGACCCAGTAAACCTAGTTTAGTACACAAGAGATAACCCTTGGCCACTTTCTAGATAAGAACTGCAGAATATGTCTTTCTGATTCAGCCTCAAAAGTTTCTGATCCCTGTTCGTTTATATTAATGCATGCAACGTGCAAATGTTGAAGGGGTGCTGTTTAATCATCAACAGAGAAGTGGAATCTGGAGTTTCAGGAAACATAATGCACAGCTCGCTCTCAAAAGAGGAGTGTGGGTCGATTCTTATATGTTGAATGACTAGTTACTTCATGTTCAAGGAAAGTTTGCTGCATCACCATTTGCTCTGAATTTCTAAGAATTGTCAAAAATGACTCGTACAGCGGCAGTCTAGGTGAGACTACGGACCCTGATAATCTAGCACACGTGTTAGTCACAGACATTAACTTTAAACTTTTTCCTCCAAGATTTGGTTTAATTATAAAACATTTTTTTTAATTAAAGCTATTAAAGAGTGATTATCAAATGCTAATAAGAAAGCAATTTTAAAAGACTGTGATTTCACTATGTTCTAGTCACAAACTTGAAACTACTTGTTCCTGCTCAAACTGTTAATATCATCTAAGAATTTGGTCTTCAAAACAATTAATTCCTTACAGAAATTTGTATCTTTTAGTTCACTTCTTTAATTGCTTTTCATTTTTGAAAAGACCAGTTCACAACTGTATACTGATGCCATGTGCCCAGATCCTAAAAGCAAGATTCATATTTATGACAAAGGATAGCAACCTGAGCTGCATAACAGCTCGCTTCTGTGTTAACACTGATACTTAAAATTAGGAAAATGAACAGATTTTGCGTCCTGCACTTGACATAGATTATTGTAAAGATTGATGCATTAGAGAAACCGTAAATTATCAGAGCTGGACCAAAATTGAAATGAGCTCACCTGGAAAGCCGTTAAATATCTTCCTCTTCTGACATTGGGGATGAATTGTCAGAAAATAAATTGCTTGAAGACGCGGTCCTGGTGATGTTGCTGCTAGGTGCATTTTACTCGTCTTACCAATCATATGAGTTAAAGTATAGGAATATTCTGCTTTGGTCAATCTGCTACTGAAGAACTGCTCTCCATCTAATTTGCTTCTTTTTCTATTCTGATTGGGGCAAAGACCTGGAGGTGCACGCGAAGCTCCGCCTTCAAGAATGCCACTGTCAGTCAGATCTGCCACTGATAAAGTCTGCTTTACACAAACTCAAATGCAAGCAAGCAACTAAATCATGCATACTACAACTCTGTGGACTTGTAATAACGGTATGATAAAAGCTTGGTTAAGTTGATTATTTTTAAACTGCACCACATGGCAGCTTGTTCCACATGCACCAACCAACTGTAGTATCATCTTGTTAAGGGCCGGAATATCGGATATTTCTATAAGAAGCTATTGGGCCAATCATGCCCATGTTACACGCAGGATGTCGACCGCAGGCCGTGGTTTGTTGAAACTTGTCCGAAGTCATAGTTTGCTATTCTAAACAAAATGGTGTTTTGAATATCCTACCTTAGTATGTCACTCTTTTGCTTTGGATTGATATAAGACAAATGAAGTGGGTGCATTCTGGCTCTGGAGCATTTGCACTACCAGGTATGTACAAAGAGGTCATCCGAGCCATGAAATGGAAACTGGCAGAAACAGGAGGACAACAAATTTAAAACAAACATACATAAACAGATTTGTTCATTCTCAAAGCTGCTTAATTCAATTTAGGGTCACACTTGAAACAATTTACATGTTTATTGACAATGAAACCAAAAAAAAAATTGTTCACAAATTTATTCAACTGGAAGCCAGTCAGTTAAATAAATAAAAACAGACACAACAAAATCAAAGAAATAAAATATTCTGTACATGCCAAAGGAAAAATAAAGCCCTGCAGAATAAACTGCATTTTTAGAAATAACTAAAAGACAGGTCTTAAGCTAAGATTAAGCACCAAGGAGTCGGCAACTAGCAAAGGAAATATTCCAGAGAGATTCATACTCTGACAAAACCCTACAAAAACAAAAATGAACAAGTATTGCAACACTAAATAAATTCACAGCAAGCAGTATAGTCTTTCTCTCTAATATTCTTTCAGCTAAGTTATTTATACAGGCTTCACAGACTAAGAGAATAGCATTCTGTCTTTCAGTTATTTCTTCTGATAAAGTGACTTCAGTAGCCAAAGCTTACACAAGGGCTGAATCTTAAGCACAAGTGCCACCTATAATCTCTGTAATTTAGTCTCTTTCCTTCATGTTAAGGTTTTTTTTTTTTTTAGGAGTTCGGTTACTATAAATTCTGGGACAAGAGACTCTGTTAGCAGTGCATCGGGGAGCAATAATCAAAAATGTACACTCCTATTAAAAACAAATGGATGATTCTCTTGGTCCAAAGCAGTAGCTGCACATAAAAATTGTGGAACAGTCCCTGCTGGAGATCTGAAACTGTCAAACAGACTGAAGTTTTGGGAGTGATGACACTGCCCTCTTGTGGACAGTTCAGCTTTCAAGTAACGAGTTCTCATAGTTTCTTTTACTTTCAGGTCTGACTTTATGACAAAATTCATACGACTGTACACCACGTGTAGGCAGGATTCACAGCTAAAGGAGACAAATTTGTTGTGAGGAAAAACAAAGCACAGTATATCTGCTGTCAAAACAAGAACTCTTCTCCAAAGGTGCTGTCAACACTAAAGATGTAAACTTGACCACCATGAAATAAATTAAGGAAAACATTAAAAATGGTGTCATGGAAAAGGTACAAACAGCAGCATCTCTCAACTTGGAAATGATACCAGGGTGTTCACATAAACCCCATATAATTACTTTTGTTTAAATATAAAAATCATCATATTTATATAAATTTACAGAAGACGTACACATTTGCTGTAAAAGAAATACCTACAACATTACATAAACTCTACTGTTATGGTACAAGAAAAATGGCAGAACTGTAACTACTTGACAGCTCTGTAAAACTTATAACACCTCCTGCTGGTGCTTTATTACGCCACCTTGGCTGTTTGCTGTTCCACATTAAAGTTGTTCATCTCGCCGCCCACTTTGTGCTCTCTTTGAGCATTGCTTAGTACTGGAGGGAGTCATGCCTTCAGTTTTTATTAGGTGATCTTGACTGGGGAGTCAGGGGACTCGAGGCTCCGTCATCACACAAATGGTAAAAGGACTCGGACTGTAATGCTGAAGTCAAATTGGGGGAAAAAAACAAAAGAGAGAAGCTTCATCAGGTGTTACGGTATTATCAGTATCATTTACTTTTTAAAGTAGTAGCATATTACAAGAAGTTAAATATACTTTAAACAGTTTGTTAAATATGAGGTAGCTGATGTGTTAAGAAGATAAAAAATACAGTTTTTTTAAAGTAGGGCAGCAAAAATATAGGAACTGATTCAATAATTTCAAAGTGCACAACAGCAAAGAGCTGCATCTGGTCACAAGTCTGGAGAGTAACCTATACGTAGTAACCTATGAATCGCCCATTATTACAGAATCACACGGAATGACTACAGAGAGATTTTATACTGTATATTATGTATTCTACAAAACCTTTTTAAAAATAATAGTTTAATAGGCTTTGGGAAACAGACACTGGTAAGGTGAATAGCATCGTTGCACAAATCATGTTTTTAATCTAAGGATTTTTTTCATAATATTGTGTCACCATGCATCAGACATCATTATGCCCTCCAGATATACCTACCTGCATTTTTACAGCATGTGAGAAATTCTTAAATAATGTAATTAGATAGGAATAGAACATCCTACATGATTGAAAATACAGTAATACCTTGGTTAACTAATCCTCTGAGAACAAGTCTCTTTTACAATGAAGGTGGTATAGAATGAGCTGCGGTGCATGAGCAGGTTCAAGTGCCTGTCTGCTAAAGGGCCGTGGCAGTCACAACCCCCCCCCTACATAGAAAGATCATTGTCTGTCATTGATATTGTGCATTCTGTAAGACGCAAAGTTATTATAGGAACGGGGAGAAAGGAAGAAACCCTTTATTATCATTGTACCAGTACAATATAGTGAGAAGTGAAGCAAAATGACACCTTTTATTGGCTATCTAGAAAGTTTTCGAAGCAACTCAGGCCCCTTCTTTGGGTAAGAGTAACAGTTCTATGAATTATTCAAATTTGAAATTCTGATGGCCCAAGGATATAAACAATCTGCAAATCTTTTAGTTTTACTGTTAATGCTCTTGTACCGCCTGCCGGAGCACAGTGATGTGAACAATGAGTGGCCAGGATGGGAAGGGACTTTTAATTATTTTCTTGGATCTGCAAGGGCATTGGGAACAGGAGATAGCTTCCTGGGAGGGCAGAGAGCAGCCAATGATTTTCTCTGCTGTGGATATTACCCTCTGCAGAGCTTTCCTGTTTGCTGCTGTACAGCCAGCATACCATGTTGAAATACAGTATGTTAGAACACTCTCGATGGCTGAACGGTAGAAGGTCAACTACCATCCACCTGAATGATGTGACGGCAGCCATTTTTGTGCCAGTACACTCAATGTCAATGTCAATTTATTTATATAGCACATTTAAAACAACATAGTAATGTTGTGGCCAAATGCTTTACAATAATAGAATAAAAGAAAAACAAAACAATTAACATAAATAACATAAATAGAAATAAAATATATGAACATAAAGTAAGATACATAATAAATAGAAGTAATGTTATATAATCACAAAGAGGAAACCATCAGTATTACTGAAGGTCACGGAATGCAAGAGAATAGAAATGAGTCTTTAATCTCATTTTGAACAGTTCAATTGTAGACGACTCCTTTATGTGATGAGGTAAAGAGTTCCACAAGCGAGAAGCAGCAGCTGCAAAGGCCCTGTCCCCCTTGGTTTTACACTTGGTACGAGGGACAACAAGAAACAACTGACCAGAAGATCTAAGCACTCTGGATGGCTGGTGTAAAACACACAATTCGGATAAATAGGCAGGAGCGAGCCCATGTAACACACATGAGCTATTTGGTGGTGAAGGGATGATAGAGATAGCCAGTTAGTGACGGGAATGATTAGGGGGCCAGAATGATTAGGCCATGCAGGTGAATTCAGCTTGGACATCAAGATACACCCTGCTGTTTATTGCAAACAGTATCTCAATGCAGGCTTACTAGCACATTATACAGTCTAAACAGAATGTGTACTGATTTATTCGAAACAGTTTTTATAATATACGTTGTAATATTTATTTGCTTTGTAAATTGATTTTACAAATTTTTTGGAGAATGATAATGCTGCATCAAACCAAACTCTGATCAAAACTCTTCACATTTCACAGATTGCTTCCTTTATGTCAACATCACCCACATTAAAACACTGAAGCAGCAGGTTCTGCCTCCTACAAACCTATGTCAGTTATTATTTAGAACATTTGTTTTCAAACAAGAAGGTTTCTGATTCATTCCTGATTAGAATTTACATAATAATACAGAATAGCAATAAGACGCATTGTTCCGTAATTCCTGGAATGTATATTTTCTCCTTTCAAGTGGGCTGTTTCTGTAACTTTCAGCCATTCATTATTTTAGCCATCTTAAGTGATTGCTGATTATTCTTGTTTGACTAATAAATGTCATTTTGCTTCCATCAGCCCTGTAGGGTTTTAATTTTTGACTCCTCTATTTTAAGATCTAAAATAAAAATCATTTCCATTTACTTCTTTTTTTAAATGCTTAGGTTAATGGTTTATTTAGTTCACTTGCTATTTTGTGTTTTATATTTTGTCATTTTTCAATTTCCAAGGTTTTTTAAAAAGGTCTATTTTATATGAATCCCACAGGAAAAAAAAAAACTTGTTTTTCATCTTGCACTGCAAGTTTTTCTTTCAGAGTGGCCTGATATGACCAGCTTACTATGTTGTGACCACAACACTCAAAAAGGGAATGTGATTGCAAGTGAATGGAAATGAATCTTACCAGTGGCTAGGAAAGTAAAAACCTGTTGTTTGTATCAGCCTTATATCCATGAATTATAATTTGATATTAGCAATTTAACCCTGATGCTTGATAAACTGCAGCCCAGTTTTGCATTGACTGATGTGAGAAACTTGGTCTAGAGGCTGGTAATGGTTTTAACATCCAACACTTTGTTCTTTAAGACATTTTGCTAATAAAATGCCATGCTTCCTTTTTTGCTCCTTTGACTGCCTAAGTTTGCAATTTCAAGAATCAGGGATCTGCTATGTCTTCATACTTTCTCCAGGATCTCTTACGTTTCTGCAGCTACAGCAAGTGTGCACTCCTTGGCGTTGAAACATGATTTTGCCATCTTCACATGTGAAGCCAGATTCTCTAGGCAGGGGTACTCAACTCTGGTCCTGGAGGTCTGCAGTGGGTGCAAATTTTGATTCCAACCAGCTTTGTAATTTGAAGCCAGGCCAAGCAGATAACAAAACTTGGTATTTAATTATATTATCTGCTAGTGCTCTCGTTCTTCCTGGAAAAATCTTTAATATATTATAGATTTTTCAT
Organism: Polypterus bichir lapradei; assembly: GCA_026402145.1. Lineage (NCBI taxonomy): Eukaryota > Metazoa > Chordata > Cladistia > Polypteriformes > Polypteridae > Polypterus > Polypterus bichir. The sequence continues at coordinate 1,884,755 of JANRMT010062792.1, read as the reverse complement.
TTTCTGAGAACATTATCCATATGTTTTAGGGTCCAGATAGAGATCTGGATACTGTACCTCTTTGTCCATCCCTTCCCTCTCATTTATTTCAAAACATTGTATTAACAGGGATACTCCATGATGCACACACAGGTTTAAATGGAAGCACGTTAGCTGGAGAGCTGGTGGATCCTTTGTCATTTGTACCTCATTATCAATTGATGGCTGGTTAAGAAAACCGGCAACAATTAAAACCTTAATGCAGCTGTTTAAAGCTTAAATATACAATTAAGGGTCCTGAATCATAACAAACAAGCTACTTAAAACTAAGCTCAAAAACATATTGCTTTAGTAGAAAATAAGGTGGTTCTAATTAAAAATTTGGCTAAAACAGAAATCCGCTCTTTCAAGTTTTTCAAAATTATTTCTTCTAAATCCTTACTCATGCACAAATAGTTTATACTTACAATATTCAGAGGCATCTTTCCTTTCAGTGATACATCAGCAGGAATATGTCCGCACTGTGGAACTGTCTAGCCTCTGCAATGCTGACGAGGCCACTGTAACATAGAAAGACCCCCCATTAATGCCATGACAGTTGCAAGCAGCTTACAATAAGGTAAGCTAAGAGACATTGAGTGTGACATGGATAGGTCAACTTGGCACATTACATAATGGAAATGGAACGCACAAATATGAATTTAGTAGGATTGAAAACAAATCAACCCACACCCCTGAGAAAGAGAGCATGGCCAATGGAGTAAAACTTAAAGCTTGTAAAAATACATAAATTGATGAGTTTAATAGGCGGATAAAGATAAATGGAGAGGAAAAAGAAATGGGAAGAGAATTACTTCCTCAGTGCTTTAAGAGCTTATTCTAAAATATTATTGACTAGATCCTGCCAGGTTTTGAAAAAGTTCTGCACAGATCCTCTAACTGAAAATTAGATTTTTTCCAATTTCAAATAGTATAAAACATCGGTTACCCACTGAGGTTCTTCCAGTTTAGCAAAATAAGTCTGCGTTCCAATAGTGTAGTAAAGGCAATCATAGTTTGTTTGTCCTTCTCCACTTTAAACCCATCTGGAAGAACCCCAAACACAGCTGTTAATGAGTTAGGAGGGATTGTGACACCAAGGCTGTCTGAAAGGTAATTAAAAATTTTGGTCCAGAATGATGTTAATTTGGTGCAGCCCAAAACATGTGACCCAGTGAGGCTGGAACTTGATTGCAGCGTTCACAGGTTGGATCTTGCCCTGGAAACATTTTGGAGAACTTTAGACGAGACAGATGTGCTCGATATATAATTTTGAGTTGAATAATTGTATGCTTTGTGCACATGGAACTCGAGTGAATTCTCTGCATTGCTACTTCCATTCCTTTTCTGATATGTTGAGTGAGAGATCTTTTTCCCAGTGTCCTCTTGGATCTTTGAAAGGGAGGGACTGTAAAATAATTTTATATATTTCAGAAATGCTGCCTGAGTCCTTGAAACTAAGCAATATTTTTTTCCAGCATAGAGGAGGGTGCAAGATAAGGAAAATTGGGCAGGTTCTGTTTAACAAAGTTTCTAATTTGAAGATAGCGAAAGAAATGTGTTGCTGGAAAGTTTTCAATCCTATTTTTTGTAAAAATTGATCTATTTGTATGGAATGATTACAATAAAATCAATAAAATTAAAAAAAACAAATATGAATTTAGTATTGGTGATGAACACAGTTTACTTTGCATTACTTACTTTTAACATGCTTACCAAAAAGTAATTGAGCACATTTTTCCAACCTTGGGAATAACATTTATAAAGGTATTGGTTCAGCCATATAGTTATTAATGAAGGGAATTTAACAGGAATGGAAAGGAACAGCGACATGAAATGATGTCCATAAACTACCAGAGCACAGGGGTTAAAGACAGTTGTTCGATTAATGAGTGACATTTATTTGTGGCAGGTCTGAACCAATCTGTGAGATTGGAGATGAAAAAGGAGTTGGAGGGGTGAAAATCAGGGACATTCCTCACACACTTGTTTAATAGACTGTATCAGAGCAAAACGATTCTCTTAAAACAGTGACATTTTTATACAGGATAAAATGGGAAACAGTTTGGAAAGATAGAGACAGAATATGAAGAGTATTTGTTAAAAACAAAGGGTTGTATCACACTGGTGAAACAGTGGACCACTAAAGTGGCACCATCACTGCTTATGAATACCTGACCTTGAGACCAGTCCATCATCATATCAGGAGGACTGTCATCCAACACTTCAAAGAGAACTAAAAGGCAGCATCAAGACAGAAATAATGAAATTTTTGTCAGTGGAGTTTCCAGGTTTCACAATAATGGACTGACATTTTTTTTTGATGGAATACAGGGTCACACACGTACCAAGCAATGGATTCCAAGTGATCAGTACATTATTACAATCTAGAGGAAACACCAGAAAAACACTAAAATGGTAGGGTATATTGTTTAAATTTTTTTTGGAGTAAAGTGAGGAAAACTATAAAATGTACATTTGGATTATTCCCAAACATAATTTCACAGGGATATTACAAATAAATGAAACACTTACAAGTCTACATTCACCTTAAGATAACATAATATGCTTTGTGCCACTTAATTCATCATCACTGGGGGCTGAAGCCTTTCCTCGCAGCACTTGACCGAAGGCAGACAACAGCTACAGACCAGGGTGCCCCCCTCCATTGCAAATTCCACACACACACATACTCACAAATACGTAGAGCGAGCTGATGATTACCGAATGACCTAACCTAAAGTGATTTTAGCAGTGATGATCAAGTAAAATGGACATTACCTTAAGCCTGTTAGTAAATATAATCCAATGGGTTTTTAAGAATGAGACCAGGGGCCACATGTATGAACGGTGCGTACGCAAAGAAATGTTGCGTAAAAATGTTTCCACGTTCAAATCGCGATGTGTAAAATGTACACTTGGCGTAAAGCCACTCACTTTTCCGCAGTACCTCATACCCTGTCGTACGCAAGTTCTCCGCTCGGTTTTGCAGACTGGTGACACCCAGCGTCAAAGCAGTGCTACTGTTCCTGTGTGGTTACTCTTTATTTTCCTGACGCTGCTTTCTAAATACACTGAAACTATCCGCAAATTGTTTATTAGTGTAATGTATCTGATTGAAATTAACTTGTAACAATATAATGGTCCAGGGAATAGCCATAGTATTCCAAATACCATAAATGCTTTAGCGTTGTTACTCTCACTGCACCTTCTTCTTCTTCTTTTTCTTCTTTCAGCTGCTCCCTTTAAGGGTTGCCACAGCAGATCATCTTTTTCCATATTACTCTCACTGCACCACTCGGAGTATTTATACCACTGTATCTGAGTGGGAATCACAGCAGCTGATCGGAAAGAGAATTATC
>JANRMT010062792.1:1767538-1880975 GCA_026402145.1 Polypterus bichir lapradei | reverse complement strand
CCCCCAACGTATATATATAAAATAAATTCTGGCAGTATTAGCTGGGACCTTGAAACACATCAGTTTACACAAAAAGTGAGTGTAGCAAAGCCGGCCAAGTAATCTATCATTTTCTTGGAGCCGCAATGGCTAGTGAAACAATTATATGTGAAGTGGAGATGCATCCAAATCTCAAATGTATGAACGGTCCATTTATGTCACATTTATTTGAAGGAGATCACATTGAGTAGAAGAAGCCCACCATGATATACTGTATGGGAGCCAAAATGACAAAGAGTAACCAAGCTAATTAGTGATAGGTTTAGTATGCTTCTGAAATGTCTTCTGTTAATCCTGACTTTTCTTTTATCTTTCCCAGTGAGTGTGTAATTGAGTGGGCTGTACCATAAATAGGAGCTTGAACTCTGAGCTTAAAAAACGGAGTCTGCACTAGTGGATAATGAGGACATCAAAAGAACACCAAAAAAGTTACATCCTTTCAGTCCTGCTATGAAAGACCTGCATTCTGCCCCAAAAGAAACAAAAGCGTAGCTGCAACTAAGGTAAAAAGACTGACATCGAGACACAGTATTGGTTAAGTAGCACTCAAGAGTTTTTTTTCTTTATAATGGGAACAGAAGGAAAGGACATATTTGCCAGTAGTAAGAAGAAGAATCCCAGACTACTACTCTGAACTGTACCACCCTCCTGTCTTGGAATAGTCCATGTATGCTTCAAAAGTATCTGTTAGAAATGCTCCGTTTCCTCACAATAACAACAAAAATTATAGTACAGAAAATAACAATTTTGAGAAGACCAGACCTTTTAGCTCAACAAAGTTTGCTAATCCTATTCACCTAATTTGTCCAAAATTAGCATCAAGTCAAGTTTTGAAGGTACCTGGTACCTTGTTCAATGTGCCTGTAGTTCTTATATGGGCCTCACTAGGGCATTATATAGCTTAAGTGTAACCTTTCTTGACTTGAACTGCATGCATCAAGCTATATACCAGAATGTTCTAATACCTTTCTTAGTTGCTGCTGTACACTGTGTGGATTACAGTATATCACAATACATTTTACAAAGACTGATTAAACCGAACAACACAGTATTAAGAGCTAACTCACTCCAAATGATGTACAGGCACTAAAATGGGTTACTTTTTTATTTTACGACGACAAAACATAAGAAAATGAAAGCAGAAAGTGCTGTCAAAGCATCTGGAGATATTTGTTAATTGTCTTACTTATTTGGAATATTTAACAGAATAATTACATACACCTGTAGCGAAAAGATTCTCAAACAGATCCACATGCAGAAAACTGAAACCAAGCTGTGAGGTCAAATTTCATCATTTTTAGTCTGGGATGGCAAATGTATTGAACTCAGTCTCTAACTGAAACAAACACTAACTGGCACTACCAGAGATCACTAGACACAGAAACCAATGTGTATTACAAGCTGTTGAGTCGAGGAATCGGCTAACAGAGTTCCAAAATCCGTATGGCAGAATGGCCTCCTTTCGTTGGTTGTCTTTCTAATTGTGTCTAAATTTGAAGAAAAAAACAAGTTTCTATTAAAGACTTAACGTGTCCAATCTTGGAGACCATGTCTTTTAACATTCTGCCCCCAGTTCTTTATCACTCTCAATTGTTTTTAAAGCATCACTGTAGTGAAAGTGGTGTGAATCTTCTTACAGCAATGAATGAATAAAGAAATCTTACAAGGTACGGCTTAAAAAATATGCATTTTATTTTACACAAAGAAAAACATGTATTTCTGTTCAAATGTTTAATTAATTTGTAATAACCCCGTATATCCAAATGAATGCAGGTTTAACATTCCCCGCCATCATGATAAAAACATGAAAATGGATTACAGACTTTTTCCCTGCATTCTCTAGATATGACGGCCATTGCACACAAATCATATCAGTGAATGTCTGGACCGACAACTGGAAAAAGCTGAGCAAGAACACATACAATATTTATGAGGTAAATTATATCTGGAGGTGTAGTATCAAATAGTTTGAATGAGGTGTACACTGATTAAGAAATAAAATGTACTTTTGTTACCTTCATTAGACATTTTGCGTGACTGCCCTGAAGTGGTTGTCAATCTAAATCCTGCTGGCAGAGTCTCTGATGAGCCTGGCATCATACTGATTCCATGGACCTCGCGTGGGGGAAACTGCCTCCTCCAAGAAGGTCCTCGACGAAAGTTTTTATCATCACACTATGGGCAGATAAATGATTATTTACTTTAAGGAGCAACACACATCTGTACATAATATGTTATGTTTTTTGTCTTTCAAAAGTTAAGGCAATATATATAATTTACTTTATGAATATTTTCCAATACCCTGCCACTATTTGTGCTACTAGCAAAACAGAAAATTGTATGTTACTAATGAAATCATTACCTCACCCAGTGTTAACTGTCACAAGTAAAAAAGATGTATCTATTTTTCTGGACAAATGAGTTTTGCCACCTAGAAATGAAGACTGCGTAATGGTAAAGAAAGACAAATGTGTGACATATTGTTACTGTCTCTTCAGGAACATCTCTTGATTGGCTCACAGAAATACAGAGGAAAGTTACCTGACTGCAGCTTTTGATGAATTTCCAACAGTTAAAACCAAGACTCCCTTTCAGTCAGGGTTACCAGATATGCAATTTTTACAGCAAATTGGGACATTTTTAAAAGTGTTGTGCAGGCAAAAATGTTGAGTTGGTGGTATATGGTTGTTTGAGCTATTTTTAAAGATATGTGTAGCCGTCCAAACGAACGTCAATAGCTGAGAAACTCCAAGAGGGACAAACTACCACCACCCCCACCGCAACATGAAAATCAGCAAAACATTGTGGTGGAAAAACATCAACAGCAGCAAAACTACGTCTACAAGCCAAACACCAACCCCAGGGCGTCAACAGTGTCATTTATTAGTTGGGGTTTCAGCTGTTATTTGACTGGAAATATTTCCAGGACTTGGGACCTCTGCTTTCAGGATGCAGAATGATCATTGGGAGCAAAAAATAGTTTACTTCCTCATGTACCCATTCCTTATCATGCTGGGATAGATAGATAGATGCTAGTTTTCTATAATTGCTTTTACTCTTGTAATGGCTACTGTTCTGAATTTGCAGCAACTTACAGTAATCCAGAATTACTTCTATTATGCTTTACTTTCCAAACGTATTTTTCAAAGCTTTGACAGTAAGTTATCCACTAAGCTTCCACTTGTCAATGCATTTTGGCATATTCCTGCAAATCTATGAAATACTAAACCAACTTTTGCCAGTAAGTTTGATGACGACTTCCCATTTACAGACGAGTTTACCAACAACGATGAGTGCTTTACAGAGATCTGCCTTCTGACTCAATCGTGCTAGAACAACAATTTCTCCCGTAATGTCACCGAAACCAAGTAGCTAGTTACAGACTCTGAGAAGAACGATGAAGACCACAACACCCTCTACAGTGGCAGGGATTGTCCATGGAGAAGGTCAGCAACTACATATCTCTGGGAACCACAACCATTAGTGACCTTAAGTGGGAGCAAAACAGCTGGGCTATTGACAAGAAGGCTTACCAACATTTCTACTCTTTTAGAGATGTTTGGGGAAAGCCCAGATATCTCGCATTTATGCTCTCCACCATCAAGAGATGCACAGTAAAGTCTGTTCTCACTGGTTATATAACCTGTGCTCAGTTAATGGGAGCAAACACTACAGAGGGAAGTGAAGTTGTCTCATAATAATATTTAGTTTACTTCTGTCTTGGACATTTAGAAAACATGCACCCTTAGAAAGTCAAATAGTATTATTAAAGACCTCAGTAATGCAGCATATTTCTCCTCAAGGACAGTTGTTTTCCACGTATGACAATGCCACTCAACAGCCATTCATGTTGATAACTGTTTCAGAGTGCCCACTGTGTTTCTTGCATCCATTGTAAGAGTCGTATTTTATTTAATTTAGGGTGTTGTATCCATTGACTGTTGCTAGTACTGTACAGCACTGTGACTAGTCTGTAGGAGAAATGCAAGTAAGATATCACTGTACTATGAACATATGTCATAATTTTGAACTTGAACCTGGACATTATGAAGCGAAGGAATTGTGTGGAAATGGTTAGATTCAATATGAGCAACAAATTAAGATACCAGAATAACTTACTTCATCTAGCCTTCTTTCAGTTCCTAAAGCTAAAAGATTGTTGTATTCCCTTTCAAGGATTTGCCGTGCCTGGGGAAAAAGAAGCAAAAAGAAAATAACCAGATGGAGAGATAGATAACCCTAAAACACACATCTTTAAGATGTGAGAGGAAACCTGGAGAATCACAGACATGGGAGACTGGAGGATATGCATGAAGGTGCACCACTGTATTACCGTGAGTTTAAAATGAATATGTGGGGCTATATGAATAGCATTCCATGTATGTAAAAATGTACATTACTAACAAAAATATCACTCTGTAAGTGAAGTCACATTTTTTTTTAACTTTCCCTTAATATATTTTAGGCATGTACTTATACAGGCAAAAAATAGTACAATGATGAAAACAGTGACATATTTGCATGATTTAGACATCCCTAAACATGCATTGGCCTCTTAAACCATGATGACTGTCCGCCTGTGATTGTGTATCTTTGTGATAACATGCAAGTCTTTGGACACTGTAATTTAAAAACCAATCACTTAATCTGAATGAAACTTGGCACCATTACCCACAGTGTTATATACTGTTTATTTACAGTGGATTCATAAAATATTGAGACCTTGTCACTTTTTTCAGTTTTTGCCATGATGCAGCTTTGTGCTAATATAATTTAAATTCACTATTCCCATCCACCAAGCAACTCCTAATAACCCGGAATGACAAAATGAAAACAGGATTTTAGAAATTTTTTTCAAATAAAAAAAAAAAAAAACTAAAAAGAAATATCACACTGATATTCAGACCCTCATTCACTCAAGTGTATCCCATTCTATTGATCATTGTTGAGATGTTACTGCACCTCATTTGGAGTTCACCAGTGGTCAATTCAATTGATTGCATGTGATTAGGAAAGTCAGACACCTGTCTATAGATGGTCCCACAGGTCTCACAGCTGACAAAGTGTATTAGAGTAACAACCAAGCCATGAGGTCGAAGGAATTGCCTGCAGAGCTTAGAGACAAGATTGTGTCAAGGCACAGATCAGGGGAAAGCAAGCAACAAACAAACAAAAAAAAAAAAATCCTTCAGCATTGAACGTTCCCAAAAACACAGTTGCCTTATAATTACTAAATGGAAGAAGTTTAGAACAACCATGACTCTTTCCAGACCTAGCAATCCAGCCAAACTGAGCAATCATGGGAGAGGGGCCATAGTAAGAGAGCTGACCAAGAACTTGATGGTCACTATGGCTGAGCTCCACAGAACCTGTGTGGAGATGGGAGAAACTTATTGAAGGACAGCCATCACTGCAACACTCCACCTATCTGGGTTTATATCAGAGTGGTCTGACAGAAGTCAGATAGAAGTAATTTTCATGTGTCTTTTACTGAAGAGAACGTCAGTAAAAGCCACATGAAAGCTTACTTGAAGTTTGCAAAAGGCACATAAAGGACTTTCTGATTATTAGAACAATCTAGATGAGAACAGGCCATTCAGCCTAATAAAGCTCGCCAGTCCTAACCACTTATTTCTTCCAAAAAAAATTATAAGAAACAAGATTTTCTGCTCTGATGAAACCAAAATTAGCATTATTTCAGGGGCCGCTTGTCACCTGAACAATGCAATTCCCAGTGGTGAAGAATAGTGGTGCTGTGGGATTGCTTTTCAGTGACAAGTCAGTGATACAAAGATATCCTTAATGAGAACCTCCTCCAAAGCACCTTAGGTTGGGCCAAAGATTCACCATCCAACAGGATACTGACTCTAAGCACAAAGCGCAGACAACACAGGAGCGGCTTAGAGACAACTCTGAAAACATTCTTGAGTTGCCCAGCCAAAGATCGGAGTTGAACCTAACTGAACACCACTGGAGAGACCTGAAGGTAGCTGTTCACTGACAGTCTTCATCTAGCCTGACAGAGGTTGAGAGGCCCTGCAGAGGAGAATGGCAGAACATCCCCAAATCCAGGTGTGTGAAGCTTGCAGCAAACCCAAGAAGACTTCAGACTGTAATCTTTGTCAATGAAGTACCAAGTACAGGGTCTGAATACTTGTGTCAATGTGACATGTCAGTTTTTAGTTTTTGATTAATTTGCAAACACTTCTAAAATCTGGTTTTTATTTTGTCATTCTGGGGTATTGAGGTTTGCTTGATGTGGGGGAAAAATGAATTTAAACAATTTTAGCACAGGGCTTCAACATAACAAAATGTTAAAAAATGAACGGGTCTTCTGAATCCACTGTGTGTGTGTGTGTGTGTGTATATATATATATATAATATATTATAAAAACAATGTCCATTTCACCCCAACTAAAACATACTTATTCGGCCTACAATACTTCAGCACTAAAATGGTATCGTAATGTAAGGAAAGTCATGTGCTGAAAGCATCAGGTTTTCTTTTGAAATGTAGTATCTAATGTAAATAAATAAAAATGTAGGTAATAAAATTATATATGATAAGCAATTGATTTAGGAGACCATAAGCTAACATGAATTATAGGACTCAATTTTCACATTTTTAGGCTGTTACTTTACTTATTTAAAAGTGATTGTAATAAAAAGAGTTGAATATATATGACTTATGCAAAAAAATAAATAATTTCAGTCTGAAATAAAACATCATTGTTTAACTAAAACATGTACAGTGGTTTGTCATGTGTATCAAATACATAGTTTTATTTATTTTAATTTTTATTTGGAAAGGAAAAAAGCACAAATCCTGAATTACTGTGATCATCCAGAGCTGTTCCTGCCTTGAGTCTGATGCCTGACAGGCTCTGGCCCCTTATGACCCTGAGTTAAGTGGGTTTCAAAATAAATGAATGAATAATCAAAATCAAGAAGACCTGCAGACACCAAATAGTAGCGTTTTTGGGCTAAATGGAGAAAAAAGTTAAACCAAATATTGACTAGTGTTGAAAGATGGAATAGTTTTCAAGCTAATAATTGACTAGAGAAAGCAGTGATAGTCATTTTTTTATTACCATGAGTACCTTCCATAGCAAGAATATCAAAAGCAGTATGTTAATAAAGTAGTGTAGAAATGTGGGACATGTCACTGTTGCAACAGCAACAACATAATAACACAAGAACAACTTTATATAATACAAGAAATACTCTAAATGGTGACAAGATATTAGGTGAGTTCTTCAGAAAAGTCATGACATGTTTCTTTTATTAACTACCGCATACAGCAATGTATAAACATGAAGAACCATCTCTTTTTCTGGTGGGGAAAAAGAGAAAAATCTAATATTAACTGTTGAAAATTAATTTCATCAACAATATGAGCATAGCCAGCAAACCACACCTTGACAGTTTTCTTGTTACCTTTGATAGATAGCATAGATAGAAAATGTACTAACCTGAGTGTTTTGGTTTGGGATCTGCAGTAACAAAGCTAGACTGCTGTAGTCAAAGTTGTCATCCAAGGCTATGAGAGACCCGTGAACACCGCTTTCTTGCAAAATGTTTGCATAATCTCTTAGTCCAATGCTTTGTACCCAGCGGATGACACGCTCATTGCTCCACACTAAGACATCTGCAACAGAATCGACAAGTGAAAGTTAAGAAAAGAAAGCAAAGGAAAAGGTTTTGAATGAAAAAAAGACACATATGATAGATCTATACTGTCAAGTAAATAGCTTTCCTCTTTAAAGGAGGACACCATCCTCTGACGACCTAGCTATATGTCTATAGATCGACTGGACCTATCTACCATATAGTTCCTATCTATCTAAAATGTTATTACTTTGACGAAAATCCATCAAAAACATAAGTTAAGACATGCTGTGTGTATCGATCAACAAAACTGGTTGTAATTAAGAAAGATGACAAAAATCAAGACTCATGTGCTTCAAAAAAGTGGGTCAGATTTTGTCAGTTTTTTATGCATACCAACTACATTTTTAGTAAAAATGCTTAATCAGTAAACATAGTTTTGAATATAAACACTATACCTGCAAAACCAAATTTTGAGAAAGAGAGACTTTAAAGCCACAAGGATTTGTCCAATATGTGAAGATAAATTGACCTGACTTTCACCTTGATTAATCTAAGCTTTAACTTACCCTTCATTTCATGTTGACTAGATTCTCTCCGCCTTTCCAATTCTTTCCTGTCATAGTTGAGCCTTTTCAAACACATGATTCCATACTGTAAACTTGTTCTGTTAAAGAAACAAAACAAATGCAATTAAAACTCCTAGAAATAAAAATAGAATAATAACAAGAGTTACTAACAACATTTCTGCTGCTCCTTTTCATTCTGGTTGAGAATTTGGTTTATCAGTTTAGGTGTTTATTCAAGGATAGACACTAATTCATTGCAGTCCAATGGAACCAAAAGCAATTTCTGACAGAGTGGACGTCTCCATAGTGGTATTACTAGTTGCATGTTTATTAGCCATACTAATAAGAATATTATTGTACTCAGCACATGTGACAAATAATCTATAAAGCTATTATTTAAACTCTTGACCTACACTGGACTTCATTAAATGTTAGGTTCACTGCTGACACAGGTGGATAAAGAGACAAAAGCTCCTGAAAGCAAGTTGGTGGGTACATGTTCTTCTTCATATTCACCAGCATTTAGTGAAACAACGTTGACTGGGACTGCACTGAGATCTCACTTAGAGAGTTTGGATAAATACAGTTCTGTTTACAAAATTTGCCACCTTTGACATTTATTAGGTACATATTACCTTCCTTATTCTGATGACAAAATAATTTCCAACAATGAAAAATCTAAGTTACTTATTTCTCTTTTACTAAGTGATTGCCCTTTTTATCTTTTTCATTTGCTCAGATAAATGAAAGGCAAGCAAAGTTACAAAAGTGTAGTGTGAAATCTGAGAAGGGAAAGAAAGTGAAGTTTTCCTAAATTATCAAAGTAGTATTACTATTCCTAATACTTAATTCAATATATTACCTTGTATTCAAATTATTACATGGCATTTATTACTTTTTCCTCTATGAATAATGGTTGTTTAATGTCTAACCTTTTAGTTTGCTAGGAAACCTAAAAATGTATTTAATGATTGCCATGGATGATAGACAAGCATCTTGTTGGGGATGGATGGTGATGCTTTGCCCAGCTTGGAGGCCACAATGCAACGACTATGTAGAAAGAGGCAAAACCTGGCCTGGATGCTTTACAATCCTCATCTCCATGGAGATAACAAGAATAATGGGTTGACTGGATGAAGCTAGGTGCTAGGAGCTGTTCCTCCCGGCTGATCCCAGTTAGGATATTTGAAGGATTGCATGGGACTTGGAGTGCAGAAGTGCAGCTATGTCTGGGTCCTTAGGTGCCACAAGAAGGCACTGCTGGGGAAAACAGCCCTGGTTTTCATATGTCCCAGAGGTACTTGCAACAGCAATAACATAACAACAAAAGCATTCCTGAGCTTGGCTTAAAAGGAGTCCGCTGCATCACCTCATTCAGTTAGAGTCAGGAGGCAGTGGGCAACAATCAGTAGCAAGGCAGAAGGAGTAGAAGAGTATTGTGATTATGTATGTGATTGTGGCTGTGTTCACTGGAAATATCTGGAGTTGGTTGGGTGACAATGTGTCTATGGTTTTGGTCTCAGTGGTGCCCTCTTTGGTTCCCCACTCCTGCCCAGCTCCCCACTCCTGATGTAGCCAATCCGAGAGCGTTATTCATTTCTCCTTGCTGCTGATTGATTGCTGCCCTGTGACACGACTCCAGCTGAGTGTCCTCGTGTTTTCCATTTTGTTATTGTATTCATTTTGTTATTCTTAAACGCACAAGATGTCGCTGAATAGCCCTGCACCTTCTGGCACTGAGCTTAAGTGCCAGAAGAAGTTTAAAACACTCCAGGAGAAGGTTGAACTACTGGAGTTGCTCTGGGAACTAAAAAGTTATGCTGCAGTAGCGCGCCACTATGGCATTAATGAAAGCACCGCACGCTACATAAAGAAGAACGAAGCAGTACCGTATCTGTAAGTTTCTGTGATAGTGCCAAAAAGGTAACGATTGTAAGGAATCAAAATATAGTTAGGATGGAATCTGCCTTGGCATTGTGGATCACTGACTGCAGGAAAAAGAACATCCCCTTGGATGGTAATATCATGTGTGAGAAAGTATGAAAATTGTACCAGCAGTTCGCTACAGGAGACAATGTAGCAACTTCCCATCACAATGTGCCTGAAACCTATAAAGAAAAGCCAGCATGAAACCCCACCAGAAGAAGACCCGTACAAAGATGCGAGTCCTCCTGAAGCACCTGAAGAAGAGGCGCCACCCAAAGAGTTTTAAATCCTGTGCATCATACTGCACAGCTACTTCATCATCATCATCAATATCATTCATCATTGGTGAGTACCCGTGCATTTTACTGTATTTTAATTAAATTAAATTATTATGTATTTACTCTACTTATAACAAAGAAAACGACAGTGCATACCAAAGAAAATGCGCTTGCATGAATTACAGTACGTATAGCGGTAACATCGGTATTTTACATTCTAGCACCATGGGAGACATAGCAGTACAGTACTGCACAGTAGACAGGTTTACCTTTACATTCAGTTTTTAGATAATGTATTAAGGTAATTTTTTAGGTAACGCATTAATGTATTAAGCTGAGTTTGCAACGAAATTCAAGTGCTTTGGGGGTGTATTTAGGGTTTAAACTATAAAAACAGGCATTAAAAAGGCATTTTTTAACCACATCCAAAAGTTGCGGTTTTTCACAATTCGCAGGTGCTTTAGGAACGTAACCTCCACGAATTTTGGGGGTGTACTGTATATATGTGTATATATATATATATATATATATATATATATACTGTATATATAGTGAAGAGGGGGGCTGAACGCACCCCTAGAAGATGCAGTCGCTCCTCTGAAACCCCCTCTTAAATGGTGATACAGTGGGAAACAAATACATTTTTTAACTCCTTTTTGCTTGATCAGCAATTTCCCCTATATATAAACATTGCTCTATAAGTACATCCTCATTTCATATAGCATTTTCCAAAGAAAATAACATCACTAGGTGCTTTAAATTTCCTCTGAATAATCCTCACTTCAAATTTTATACTGTTCTAGCTTTACATTTGACAGAATTCTGCTTGAAAAAGGACAGCATTGTAAGATGTAACTTTTCATTCCTAAACATCACATCATGTTCATAGACTTTGCTTACTGCTAAATGGACAAAAAAGGTAGTAAAATCTACAATAAAAATACAATAAGTACAGGAAGCTAAAATCTTTAAATCCAGCAGTAACTTAATGTAGCTGAAACAGGACATACATAACTGGTCATACTGGAGTCCATATGCAATGATAATGTTAAATCTTCAGATCACCTTATACACAGAGTAGCCAAGATATTGAGTATACATGACCTTCTTATGTAATGGATTGTGAAATCACTAACATAATCACATATGCAGACAAAGCTTTTTGAAGTAGACAGACAGAGGTTGAATGAGCAAGACTAAGGAATTAAAAGTGGATGTCTTTATAGCTGAATGTGCGGAACAGACCGGAGTAAGTTTTCTAAAAAGCACTAACCCTTTAGGAATTTTTACACATAAAAGTGTCACAAGTGATAGAGAATTAGAAAAAAGAATCAGTCAAATGAAATCTGGTTTATGCCAACTTAAAGTGTTGGGATGACAAGAATATGGTGAAAACTCCTTTAACCACTTTATCCATCCTGCTAGAATCTAGACAGGATGGTGGTGTAATAGCATTGTTCTTAGCATACTGCAGTAGAGTAGAGGGTAGGAATGTTAGAATACCACTGGTTACTTGAACACTATGGATGATCAGGTACATGCCTTCATGGCAGACTCTGAAAATCTGCTTTTTCAGGAGGATAATACCACATGCTACCGTAGGTAAGTCCCAGGATGTTATCAGAAACAGACAGTGGGTTTAATTTAATGCAGTAAACTCCATCAGTCAACAAATTTCAATGCAATGAAATGTCTGTGGGATGAGGTGGAATGAGCTAAACAAATGAGAGATTCACCAGCAATTAATCTGCAACAGCTATGTAGGAGTTCATCAGACATCCCCCTACCACACCTTGTTAAGTCCACACTCTAACAAATTCAGGCTTTTCTGAGGAAAATGGTGGGCCAATTTGCTACTCCATTATGTAAGTGTATACAATAAAGTTACCAGATCTAAAAACATGAATAATACCCATATGTTTACCTAAAATATCTTTAGGATTGGGGTGGCACGGTGGCGCAGTGGTAGTGCTGCTGCCTCGCAGTTAGGAGACCCGGGTTCGCTTCCCGGGTCGTCCCTGCATGGAGTTTGCATTTTCTCCCCGTGTCTGCGTGGTTTTCCTCCGGGCGCTCCGGTTTCCTCCCACAGTCCAAAGACATGCAGGTTAGGTGGATTGGCGATTCTAAATTGGCCCTAGTGTGTGTTTGTGTGTGTCCTGCGGTGGGTTGGCACCCTGCCCGGGATTGGTTCCTGCCTTGTGCCCTGTGTTGGCTGGGATTGGCTCCAGCAGACCCCCGTGACCCTGTGTTCAGATTCAGCGGGTTGGAAAATGGATGGATCTTTAGGATTGTTGAGTTTTGATTTCAAAGAAACTTTTTCCTGGAGAGCAAGTATCATTCAAAGCTGCCAGTACTTTCTTAATAATTAATAATAATAATAATAATACATTTTATTTATATAGCGCCTTTCCCATGCTCAAGGCACTTAACTTAGCTAAAGGAGACAGCTGTGTTAAGGTATGGTAGTTCTATCATAGCACTAATCATAGCACCAGAGAGTGGGGAGGACTGTAATTAATTAGCAAATGTAAGTAGGAGTTTCGTCATACTGTGTGTGGTGTTTTTTTCCTGTGACAACTGGTTATATCACAGAGGGAGGGTATCCACCCAAGAAGTCCAAAACCTTCTTTAGATATTTTATGTGGTAGCCCTGTCACTAAGACATACCTTGAAAACTGCAGACTACTTAAACAATGTCCACTCTAAGTAAAAATGTTCAGCTAAATAAATACAACTTGAACAATGTCAAACCATTGTGGATGATTGGAGTGCTGTTTGAGCTGTTCCCAAAATCCAAAATAAAACCCAGCAGACCAAAGTACAAAAATGTAACACAGGGATGGTTGACTAATATGACTAATTTACAATACAAAGCAAACACAATAAGGAAAACAACAAACCCTGAACGACTAGACCACCATACGTATTCATTTCTCACCAATATTACTCGTGTTGTGCTGCTCTTTCTCTCATTTGAGCCTTTGCACCTCAAACCTCACTTGAAGCCTGACTAGGAAGAGCTTTAAGGTCCCTGCCAAAAACACTATTGGAGTCAGAAATGTCCTCAGGAATTCCTGGGCCCTTCCAGTCCTAAAAACTAGATTATACTTAAAATGCAAAGCAATCCCAATATATATCTACTGTTAATAGGAGGGGAGCAGGCATAACGCACAATAATCTCTCACTGCTACTGTCCTAAATCTGCATCCTTGGAGAAATCACCACTGGGGCATTCTCCATAAATACAGCATATACCTGGTGGTATTCCTACAAATGTATTACTGTGACATATGCATTGTCTGTGGCAAAACGTGATTTTCTACTTTCAAGAATTGAAGTGCGCAACTTCCTGTAATGACCCTCTATTGCCTGGTTAAAACCTGGCACACCTATTCCAACTCAGTAGAAGGAGGTGAACTATTAGAAGGAAAGGACCAGAAGATGAAATGTATTTAGAACTATAAGCCAAATATCAATACTAAAAGTCAAACCTATCTTTGAGCAAAACTCTAACAGTAATCAGGATCTTCTTCTTCTTTTGGCTGCTCCTGCTAGGGGTTGCCATAGCGGAGCATGTTCTTCCATATCGTGCTGGCTTCTGCATCTTGTTCTGTTACACACATCACCTGCATGTCATCTCTCACCACATCCATAAACCTTTGCTTAGGCCTTCCTCTTTTCTAACAGTAACCAGTATTATTCTTTAACAATAAGATAAAAAATCAGTACCAAAGCACACATTAGCAACAGGTTTTGTTTATATGTGTAAAACACTAGTACAACATTTTGTTTATATCCATAAAACTCAGATAAGGACGAAATGCACAACATGACCTTTATATCACCATATCATGCACTCTTGGCTCTCCAAATATGAAGAACTGAATAATAAAAAAAACCTAGCAGAAGCTTCCTTCTCATAACATCCTTGCTCAATCAAGTATAGCTTAAGAAAATAAAGTAAATGGATGAAGTGTGTCTTGAATGGCCGCCTGAGGATTACCTGCAAGGCTCAAAGAAGGTATACAATAACCCGGCAGGACAGAAGGGGGCACCAAAGCTAGCCGTATCCTCTCTTTTCTCTTCCCTAGCTCAAAGAAACCACCCAGTTGGCACCCCAAATTTTCTTCAGTTCGCCTGGTCCTTATTCCATCCTCTACAAGGGCTATGGAATGCTATTTTGGATCTGTAATGGCTCTATGATGTGTTGGAATGGAAGACATGAAGGAAGAGGGAGTGAGATATGTCTGGATAGTTTCTGAACATGCATTCATAAAGATGAAAAAAGAAAATGTAAAAACGCTAACTGTAATAAGACTCCAGAGATGATGCACATGTCTTTGGCTTTTGAGTATGGAACCTCATCTTTTTCCGCTTTCCTCTGCTGTCCATGTGGTGCCGTCTACAGAGATTGATTAGCTTGGCTGTTTTATGTCAGCACTTTCTAGGGACTAGTAATAAAAATCTTGCTTTGAATGACTACTTTCAGCCCTCTGTTTCTTGGGCATTATTGTATTAGAGGCTCTACCATAAATGCATCTTGATCGTAAAAAAGCCAATTTATCACTGCCTTTCCAAACAGCAGTGTTGCTGAGATCATCTAGCGGAATAGAGCCATTCAGTAACCAAGTGACAGATTTTCAATCTAAGCGCCTTTATTTTTGACAATAAATGAAAAGCCCCGAACTAAATCATACAGCAGCTCCTGAGTCTTGTTTCTTACTCTTTTCCTTGACTCAGAGAAGTGATATTTTACTGAATATTGTAACATTTACTCATACAGAAATACCTAATTCACAGTTTTTTGCAGAATAACATTTTATTAAAGGGGTCTTGTACATAGCACATATCAGTGTATATTTATAAGCCGAAAAATTTTACACTGCTCAGATTTTAATGACAGGATATTTATTGATGGCATTTTATAAGGAATAGCTTTTAAGATCTATTGTTTTAACCGGTTTGAATGCATTTATTCCTGGCCATTTTATTTTTCTTCTTCAGAAAAGAAACAACTTAAGTCTACTTAAATATGACCTCATCCTGATAACTGTCTAGAAGTACGTACCAATGTGTTAATATTTCTGTAATTTATCCTGAACTGAAATTTTGTGTATCTTTGAATATTATTACTGTTGAGATGTTTAATTTAGTTTTCTAATTTTCTGAATGTGTTGTTTCTAGTAAAGTGCAATAGGAAGCCAAATCTCATTCTATCAGTGATAGAAATGAATCTTGGGCAGCAATCCAATCAAT
Organism: Polypterus bichir lapradei; assembly: GCA_026402145.1. Classification (NCBI taxonomy): domain Eukaryota; kingdom Metazoa; phylum Chordata; class Cladistia; order Polypteriformes; family Polypteridae; genus Polypterus; species Polypterus bichir. The sequence continues at coordinate 1,865,299 of JANRMT010062792.1, read as the reverse complement.
CAAATTGCACATGTCAGGTCAGATTGGGGAGCATGCACTGGTACAGTGCTTTGCCGCAGCATCCACACAACGAAACAACTTGGGATCCTGGTTGGCAACCCCGCAGGCAGACACGCGGTCCAGTCCTACCTGGATCAAGCTGGATCACCCTTGGAGAATCACACCACATGGCCATAGTGCCGTAACTGACACTCCCTCCCAATGCATGTAATGTGCCTCATTCAGGACTCCATGAATCAAATTGCACACTCACACATAAACATGTTTGCTATTACTAATGAAATTATTACCATTTTGCAAAAGTAAATTTAGTTGGCACAGGGAAAGCATGCAAAGTCCACACTGAAGAGCACCTGGAAGCAACTGCACCATGTTTCTAGCATTGTGACATGGCAATCCTTGCCATTGTGCCACCATGATGTCCGTTTTGTAAGTTTACTATAGTGTAATATTGCTTTGTTAAGGCCCATTGTGACAGTACTTATGAAAGGCCTACATAAAATAAATGTTAAATAAAATAGCTTTAATTGATTATGTGACACCTGTCGTGCCTCAAATGAAAATCCGGCCATGGGAAAAGTCAAGGAGAATAACTTAAATGAGTCAGAAACTAAGAAAAAGATCATTGTCAAGGAAACGTAGATCTCAGTGCACACTGAGTGCTGCCAGTTTACCATCTAATGACTTTCTTTTATTGATCTCGGTGAATCACTTTAAAATGTTGGGTGTCTGTGAACTGATGACTAACAACTTATTTGGGAAGGTTTCACTCCTGCCAGAACTGACACGCTCCTGTAATGAGTTAGACAGACATTTTCCAGTTTCTCTGATGTAAATGGCGAGATGTCTTCTGCAGAAAAAGAAATAAACGAATGTTCTGGACAAGCATAACTAAACCAAGGGCGACGCTAATAAGAAGAGAGGCACCGTGGAATACAATCTTACCTGCAAGCTGATGCCGCTTCTTTACTCCGAACAGAATTTCATTGTGAAGTTTATGTGAATACACTTCTCATTTTTGCTGTGTTTCAACACGTTATTTGGTTTAATTGGAAGAGGATTTTAAATTAAAGGATACAAAGTTTTTTGTTAACCGCAGTAAAATAACATAAAATACAATAATAATAGTAGTAATAATAAAATAATAATAATCATATTATAAATTGAATGCAAATACTATAGAAAAAGTACCAGTATACATTATGAGTCACATTTACAAATGACACATTTTTAAGCTAAGACCTTCAAAGAATAACATATCATACACAGACTGTTCTAACTGGAAATACAATATTTTATAATGTAGAAAAGAGTACACTAAAACATAACATAAAATAAAAAATAGTAGGATTCATCCATCCATCTGACCATTTTATATATCACTTGCCATAGAGGGAGTTATGATGGCAACAAAATAACCACAGTTAAATAAATTGTGGTTTAAAGAAAATAACAGAATTGAGGGATTATTAATTGTTATTTCAAAATTATGGAGGATGTTATCTCCACCACATATGCGGCACACTGGAGGCTTAGGAGTCTGAAGGGATGTAACTTTCTTGTGTGTTTCCTTATCTTGTAAGTCTCATTCTCTCAACACGAGTGCTTCTAGATTTGAAGGGTGGGTGGTAGCACGAAAATAAATCACAAATGCATCCATTGTGACAATTACTTAATTATCCACTGAAAGAGCAAGGGACATAAAATCATTGCTTCAAAAATTGCAGGGAACATGTCCAGCATGTACATTACACCTTCCCAGCATGATGCCTACTTCTAGTGGGTCATCCCTGTTACACCATCCAAAGTCTTAATCTCCTCACCTGCCACCTTGTAATCTGGAAATCAAGGGGCTCTGCTCAGAATTCCCTCCATATTTCCAGGCTCCTCATTTCAGATAGTTATGTATATTTACTTTAAATTCTAATCCTTGTACTTGGGATTGTATCTTTGGAGTCTCAACCCATAGTTTGTCATCATGAAGGAAAATAGCAACATGATTGGAAAACCAAAGGGTAAGTCTGAAAGCTCAAATCGTTTAGCACTTCAGATGCAACCCCCACTCCATTGATTAATTTTGACACTTGATAACAATTAGGTAGTAATAAAATAAAGATACTTATAAATCAATCAGACGTTACCTAGAAATGCTGAGAATGAAAAATAATGAATTGAATGAACAGAAATTGGGGTGCCAGGGAGGTGGTTATACAAGCGTTAAATATATTTGTATCAAATTTCCAATAAAAAATAAATGGATGGGTTTTCAGTTGTAAATTGAATATTTTATGACCACTGGAACCTCACTGAGAGATCTTGAGAGTAGGTGCCAAAAATATGAAATGAGAACAAAAATGTTCACTTACTTAACTATTCACATGAAACTAAAAATGCAGGAAGCATACAATAAAGAGTGAGGAAGGACCATCTGGGCAGTCATCACTTGTAATGTGAACAGATTGGCCAGAATGTCAGGGATACACTAAATACTCATGGCAATGCAAATCTGTGTAACTGGTATTTGACTGGAGCCAAGGCTAAGCAATGTTGTAAATCTGAAAATAAATTATAACGTGCATCTTGGAAATGAGTGTTTTGATGATAAACCTTCCACCTAATTACCGACATTTATCTGTTTTGCACAATGGAGTTAATGGAGAAACTGGGATTTGCAGAAGAACATGGCAGGCAAACACTGCTGTTGCAAAATCATTCTTAATCTTAAAATTATTATGACTTTTGTTTCCAAAATACTGTAGTAGTTAGTAAATAACTAAACTTGGACAGTATGGTTCCTTTGTTAATTAGTTACAGTGCTTATGGCTATCAAAATCTGAAATAAAAGTTCTTCTTGGTTGCTGGGAAGGCTAAAAGTAGGAAGTGGAATCTGTCATCTGACATCAAGCAGCTCATACTTAATCATTGTGAAGAATATTTTATTTTTGTGGTTCCATTGACCAATGGTTATTGCTGTAGCTTTTTACCTTCAGCAGACTGGATTTGAACCCACATCAGTGTTTTTAAGGTGACATGTTGTATGTTGATCAGGACCACACAAGTATGAACTAACTTCATTGTGCTCTGTACGCATGGAACTAAAAGAACTTGAAGGTGACAATGGAGGGATTGGATAATGTAGTTTTATGAAAACCCGCAATTAGCTGTTAAACTGAAAAGTAAAAATTCAATTCAAATCCCTGTTGGCTTTTTGGACTTTGGTTTGATTTTATAAGTTAAGTTTCCTGTATTCTGAACAACTCAAGCATATTGGTGAATACAAGCTTAAAGAATTCTAATTAGAAAAGCAGCTGACAGCATGACCCTGCTGGATGACAAAATGTTAACATAACAATTTACAGTATGTTTATACATATATATATACAGTACAGGCCAAAGGTTTGGACACACCTCCTCATTCAATGTGTTTTCTTTATTTTCATGACTGAAGGCATCAAAACTATGAATGAACACATATGGAGTTATGTACTTAACAAGAAAAGGTGAAATAACTGAAAACATGTTTTATATTCTAGTTTCTTCAAAATAGCCACCCTTTGCTCTGATTACTGCTTTGCACACTCTTGGCATTCTCTCGATGAGCTTCAACAGGTAGTCACCTGAAATGGTTTTCACTTCACAGGTGTGCCTTATCAGGGTTATTTAGTGGAATTTCTTGCTTTATCAATGGGGTTGGGACCAGCAGTTGTGTTGTGCAGAAGTCAGGTTAGTTGGACGATCATTTATTTTTCAACAGGACAATGACCCCAAACACACCTCCAGGCTGTGTAAGGGCTATTTGACCAAGAAGGAGAGTGATGGAGTGCTGTAAATGGTCATGAAAATAAAGAAAACACATTGAATGAGGAGGTGTGTCCAAACTTTTGGCCTGTACTGTATATAGTCTGAATTTTAGCAAAATGCTACTTACAATTTTACAGTTAATACAGTACATTGTAAGAACAAATCTGTTAGCCAATAAGATTCTCGAGCTAAACATAAACCAGATATATTTTTATATGCAAAGTAAAATATAACCAACGTTCACTGGGATTAAATTTTTATTACCTTTAAAAAAATGTAATGTCACTTGCCTGTGGAAACTGTCAACCATTTTAAGGTGCACTCTGAGGTCCTTCTTAGTGAGGTGGTCCAGCATTCTAGCGTCAACCAGGCACTCCATGAAATAACTACGGTACTGAGGTAAGCCGAGGCTTGGGAGCCATTCATTGCCAATCCATTCATGATTCATGTCACCATATGCCAATGTCTGCAATAGTTAAATGCATACATTTTTCTGGTCATTTGATGCAGACTATCACCTAAGCTTGAATGTAAATATGAAGCATGTTACCACCAAAACTATCCTAAAACTACAGACAACTTTGATTCTAGAATAATACAAGGGCAAACATTTAAGGACCTAACCTTTGAGTAGTCCAGAACTTGATCTGGGCATAAAGGTAGAAGAAGTTCTTTCCTCGATGAAGGGAGTGTCTTACCTTTCCATGGAAGGCTCTCCAAGAAAAATAAGGAAGAGACACAAGAAAGCTAAAAATAACATGTCAAGACCTTTTTTTCTTCCTTAAAAGGGAGGCTTTTTAGGTTTTGAAAACAAATTTATTTAAGCAAAGGTAAAAGATTTCTAGGTAAGTTTCGAATTAGGAATTATATATCTGACTAGATCTGCAGTTATGCAACATAAAAATGGTTAAAACATTTAATATACCCTAACAGAAGACATCTTCTTCTGAACTGTTAAAATTCTTGTTGCACATGACTATGCAAGATTCAATGGTAAGAATTTAGACTCCTCGTTTGTGATAGTGTCTCATATAAACACACAAATCTTGACTATCATAACTTTGCCCAATATATTATGAAAGAAAACAAACCAATCTCATTCTGCAAATCATGTGTTTTGACATTATTCTTTTTAAATGAAGTGCACAGTATCCACCTTAATAAAAGGATAAGCGTCCGTGTGTCCATCTGTGCATCCATCTGGTTGCTGTGCCTTTGTCATTCTTAAAGATGGTGCATCACAAACAATTTTAGTAATACAATGCATTGCATTTGTCATTTCAACAGATGGCACCTCACAACCATTAAACACTGCATTTACCAGAGACATATGCATTACATGGCGAACTGCAAACATTAATGATGAGGTGTGCTTGATTATTTAGATTTCAACCCGTCTTAGAAAGGTAGTTCAGCTAGTATTTATGTAAAGAGAAAAATATTAAAGTGGTTTATCATTCCAGAACAAATCTCAGTCCACATTCAGATATATATAATGTTATTTATTGCAAAGAATTTTCCAAAGTTAGCAATACACATCAGTATTACCATATAAAGGAAAAACAGTGTAGGTACATCCTGTTTGACTGTAATGACACAGGGCACCATACTGTGCATGGTAAACCCCTAACAAGCCCTGTCTTGAAGCCTAACAAGTAACAGCTAATGAGAAACCCATGAACTGTCTTCTCGGCACTTTCAACCCTACCAAAGCTGAAGCTGATCATAACGTTGCATGCAGCAAAGAACATCAATAAGATGCCAACAAGAGCCTACAATTCATCCTCTGTGAATTACTTCTGCTAAATTACACGCCAGCATTAAGAGTAAGCTCAAAGAGTGTGAATGAATGCTTTGTAGCCAACCTAACCCAAAAATGACTTCAGTCACATAGCAAACACGGAAGGCAGCAAATGAGTGCCAAAAGCATGGAATGATCAACAATAAAATCGATAAAAGTAAATGGAGCATTTAGCTATTGCCAGCTGTTGAGAAACATCACACCCAGGTCTACCATTCCCAACTCCCACCACCATTTCATTAATTAATAATCTCCAGTTTACTGGCCATGTCTCTCCTCGGCCACTGACCAGCATAAACCTTAATGATGTGAAGGATGTATTCAGTATTCTCTATTAACATGGCTTTCTCTTTTCAGTTACGAGTCTTCTTGGTGTGACTCATTCTATTGTTTGATTTTCAAGATTTAGATTAGCTCAATATAATTGCAAACTATTATATAAAATGAGTAATTTTAGAGTAAATCACCATATGAAATGTTAATAGTGGGTTAGTCAATTATGAGATTGAAAGTCCGCAGTGACTGTAGGTTTTCATTCCAACCAGTTTCATAATTTCAATTGAGGCCTAGCAGATAAATTAAACTTGGTATTTAATGATATGGCTTGTTAGTGCTTTCATTCGTCCAAAACAAAAAATTGTATACTTTTTGTTTTCTGAGAACTTTATCCATATGTTTTGTGGTCCTTCCCTTTCCTCTCATTTATTTCAAAACATTTTTTAGCACAGATACTTCATGATGTAAATGGTAGCGCTGCTGCCTCGCAGTTAGGAGACCTGGGTTCTCTTCCCGGGTCCTCCCTGCGTGGGTTTCCTTCTGGTGCTCCGGTTTCCTCCCACAGTCCAAAGACATGCTGGTTAGGTGCACTGGCGATCCTAAATTGTCTCTGGTGTGTGTGTGTGTGTGTGTGTGTGTGTGTGTGTGTGTGTGTGCGTGCGTGTGCCCTGCAGTGGGCTGGCGCCCTGCCTGGGATTTGTTCCTGCCTGCTGGCTGGGATTGGCTCCAGCAGACCCCCGTGACCCTGTGTTAGGATGTAGCGGGTGAGTGACTGACTGACTTCATGATGTATATACACAGGTTTACATGTAAGAATGTTATCTGGAGAGCTGGTGATTTGTTTGCCATTTGCACCTTATTCAAACCAACTGATGTATGTTTAAGAAAACAAGCAACAATTAAAATAAAATGCAGCTGTTTTAAACTAAAACAGGCCATTTTGGATTAACTAAAATTATAATAATAATAATACAGTTTATTAATATTGCACATTTCTCGTGCTCAAACTAAGCCCCAAAAAGTTGCTTTATTAGTAAATTAACTGGTTCTAAGTAAGAAACTAGTTAAAGAGAAATCCTATAGCCAACTGCGGACCTCCAGGACCGTTACTGAGTACTCCAGGTTTCTACTGTATTACCTCCACTAATCATATTTAACAGTATGGTTACAGCAATAACTAATGTCCAGAACTCAAAACCCAGGTGTCACTTAGATGGACACATTTTGTTATAACAATGTTTGCGACTGGAGATGGATGAATGCTCAGCTTTTGTCCTTTTTTTTTGATTGCCACAACATTCAAAATTAAATTGCTTTAATTTATAAACAGGATCCAAAATTGGATAAAAGTGATATAAGTCAAATGCACAACATTACAGTTTGATGTTTGCACTGCAGTGTGCAGAAAAAATCTGAACAGTTTCATACCTGTGCCCAGCTGCCTTCTTCTGACTCCTTCTGTTGTATCACCCCACATGAAGAATGGCCCCAGCATAAGTGAAAAAGGAAAAGAAACAAAATGGGAAAAATCGCAAATACTGTTAAGGTGAAATTAACATGAATACCACAGCAACTTAATCATTTTGTGAAGGTCAGAAACAGAATGCCAGCGTGAAGCCAGCGCCAACCCTGAGCAGAAAAATAAGGAAAAATTGAAGTGTTATATATAGTGCGTGTGTTGTTAACACATACAGTGCCTTCAGAAAGTATTTAAACTTTTCACTTTTTTCACATTTTATTATGTTGCAGCCATATGCTAAATCATTTAAACTCATTTTAACTCTCATCAAACAACACTCAATACCCCAGAATGAGAAACCAAAAAATGGTTTTAGAATTCTTACAAATGCATTAGAAATAAGCAACTGAAACATTACATCAACACAAGTATTTAGACTTTTTACTCAGTACTTAGATGAAACACTTTTGGCAGTCATTACAGCTTGGAGTCTTCTTGGGTGTGATGTGACAAGCTTTAAACTTTCTGAAGGCAGTGTTCATTGAGAGACCAGTGTATGGGAGTGAAAACCAGGAGTAACAAACACACAACACAGCTATCCAGCCATCAGTTTGTTAAAGTGACTTACTAAAAAAAAAAATAAATATCAGCTACGTCTGTTATTTACCTTGGCGTACGATGAATATTATTATAGCAATAATGAAATCCTGAATTCTAGGAACAATACTGTATGCACTACATCACTCCCTTCTGTCTGGAACTGTATCTGAATCTCGTTTCCTCCATCTTCAAAGAAAGGAACTCTTTATTGAAAAGGCCAATGCACAGAACTCTTTACATGGTCCTTACCCAACCAGATGCCTAGCTGTGCCCCAGCTTACTTTCCTTGGGTGAGGCAGCCAAATCCTACACAGCCATTGTTAATGTCCCCTACAGCTGCAGCTACTTAAACAGAAGAGGACAAATGTGATTGTTGTAGGGTTAAACTTTTGTTAAATCTTTTTTTTACACAGAACCCTTCATAGGTCTCCACAACCTTATACTTGATGAAGTTTGTTTGAGAATGTTATCTTATTTCTTATGATACTTATCACAGGTAGTTTACAAAGAAAAAAGATTACAGCACAGGACAAAAATGCACTGCCCATACACTAAATGTGAGGGTCAAATAAAGTAACAAAAATAGCGACAGAGCGATATAACAACAAGAGTTGTTTTATGACAGCAGATGACTTGTGATGTCTTTCTCTGTTCATCTACTGTATCTTTTTGGCAGAATCTCACCATTTTATTTTTATTTTTTTTAATCATCAATAATGTTTATTAAATAATTGGGAATGTAAAATGAGAATAGGAGAAACAGAACACTAAGTGTTTATCATTCATTCATTCATTTTTCAGACTTGCTCATCTAGAGCTGGGCCAAGGGCAAGCTGGAGTTTATACCAGCCAGCGTCAGGAACAAGTCATGGAAAATCCCTGGACAAGGCTCCAGTCAGTGACAGGGTTAAAATACGCACAGACACACACCAAGGACAATTTATCATTGCCAGTCCCACTAATTTGCACGTCTTTGGACTGTGGGAAGAAATGAAAACACGAGGAGAAGATGCCATCTCCACGCATGGAGTGGCTGGGATTTGCTACCACTGAACCACTGGACCGTCCACACAAAGTGTTAGGATTCTGAAATATTACACAAATATCCTCAGAAATAAAAGGTAACATTTTGTACTTTAGTGTCATTTTCATCTTTTCACCTAAAACTTGTATTGCTTGTTTATGCTGTAAATTGAGAAATTTTAATGTAATTGTCCCAGTGCTTATGTTTACACTGCTTACAAAGATCAAAATATGCTTGAACAAATATAACATCCTGAAACTCACTTAATCCGATTTTGTATCGCTGGGAGCCAGCAAGCACAGCCACACACACATTCACACACACACACCTGAGTAAGTTCAGAGTCACCAGTTAAACAAACCTTAAATCTACTTGCAGATATGGTAGAAACCCATAGACAAAAACAAGACATGTGAAGACCATGTCAACTTTAAACACAGGATTCTGGACCTGTGAGACAGCAGTGCTAATCATTGCACCCCATCCACCAGCATGACACTATGTGTCTGAATGGGAAAATGTATTAAATCGTGTGCATTACATTAAATGAAAAAATACATGTAGCCAGCATTTGACTTTCACCATATTTACAACATGAGTGCAGTAGGAATTCACCAGAATTTGTGCAAGATGCAATACCATTACTGGGTTTAAAATTTGGATTTGAACTCAAAATTCACAGACCACTTTCTTACAAAATACTCAATGCATGTGCAAAATGCTGTAAACTTCGAGAAGTGTTTTGGCTGTTGTTTGTAATGGCTTTAAAAATTCTGAAGTTCAAAAGCTGGGAGGTGAATAGACGAATTCATTCAGAATTTAATCTGCTCTAAGACTAACAAGTGTAAGATGTCCACAAATTTTCATAACAATATCTGTTCATTTACTCTTGAGCTCCTGTGTCCAGAAAAAAAATACATACAGTACAGCCTTCAAAAAATGTTTAAAACATTTTCCAGGAATATCACATGTTGGTTCGATGAAAAAAATATGAATTATGGAAAAAGTAAAAAAAATATATATATCAGACAAAGGAAGCAGAAGATACAGTATACAGTAAATTATGATGCATTCCAAGGTTGTGCTCCTGGTATTCTCATTTAAACACTAATTCAGGTGCACGAAAGATAAACATTTTGTTTTAGTTTCAGACTAAATCAAACTAAATTTGCGTAAATTAAATTTCCTTTATAGTTAAATCAGTTGTATAAATCTTACTATAGTACACCAACATTTTTATAAAATAAAGTGCTACCATTGAACAACCACCATTACATGCATGCTATGGCTGAGCTGCTAAGTTTGTGCACACCCTGTGTTTGCAGCTCTCTTGTTGAGTAGGAAGTATAAAGATAGCACTGAATGTGTGTGTCACACCCTGATTGAGTTCTTGGATGAGCAGAGTTTATGTTAGGAGAAATAGTCTACAAGTACCACTCTGGGGAGTATTGGCAGGATTCCAGTAAATTCAAATAAAAAAAAATCAGGGAGTAAAATAAGAACTGATTAACAATACTGCACATGCATCATGAAGATGTCTCTCCCCTTAAAGCTCCTCTCATTCATTTCCACACACTCCTCTTCTTATTCAAAACCCTCAAATTTTAATTTAAAAATCAAAAGCTGCAACATAAAAGGAGGCCAGTGACAGAGTGGTTAAAACAGACTGAGATCCTATAAATACACGAAGTACAGATAGATAGATAGATAGATAGATAGATAGATAGATAGATAGATAGATAGATAGATAGATAGATAGATAATGGCCAGCTGAGAAAGCTGATTGTTAGACTAATCTCACTATATCAGTGTGATGTTACATATGTGTTGATGGACTTGTACATGTTACATTTTGGCAGTTCCATTTTACACAGTAAACTCCAGGAAATCACACTTACAAAAAATCTTAACCATTACATTTGAAATTTTAATTTATTAATCAGATTAAGAAACCCAGGCCTGATATATTTTCTATTAGTCCTTTGGCAGCTCATCTACCCATACACTATCTTTGTCTCCAAGTCATTTAAAACAAGTCAATATTGATACACCACAATGCATTTAAAATGAAGCTGAATGTTTATGGCAATGCATTACAAACGTAATTACATGCTAGAAACTTACAGAGTTGCTGATACATTGGAATAACAAATTAACCGGTTATGAATTGCTTTGATTTTAGCCTATTGCAAGGAGGTTTCTGATTTCAATGAAAAAGAACAATGACAAAGTAATGTACAATTTCACTTAACTGTCTAAGGGATTAGCATTTTAATTATCTTCGGGTCACAAATACCTAATTGAATTTCTCCATTGAATAGTTCAGCTTATTGGAGCTCAAAACAACATATATGCAAAAACTAAGCTAGAAAGGTCTTTCATTATACTGTATAAGTTTACAATTTAATTTAGCCTAAACAAGAAAATTATAAAGAAATTTTAAAACAAGAAACCATAGTTATTCTCTATTCCCTTGTTAAATCTAAGCTGCAGATTTATTAAAGTAAATTAGAAAATTAATTGAGATTTTTACAGATAGATAGACAGATAGACAGACAGACAGACAGACAGACAGACAGACAGACAGACAGACAGATAGATGTTGGTATGTTGTTGTGCTATGAGGTGCCTGGTCACCCTCAGAATCTTGTCTTGACTTTTGCTCTACCAAATCTCTTCCTATTAGAGTTTCTTACAATTTTCAGTTGTCTTTGGATTGTGTAGGGCATTGTACTCACTGACACTTTGATTTTTAATTTCTCTAAATGAAAGGCCTACACTTCTAAGGATTATAATGCTCTGTCTCATTTCATTTGTTAATTGTTATTTTCTTGCTATTATCACTGAAATTTGCAACTTTCTACAGTGTATTATTGTCCAAGTAGTACTTCACAGGATATAGTAACACAGTCTGTTCTAGCTCTGCTTTAAACAGACAGAGGGTTTTTTAAGTAATCAACAGAAGTTGTTTGCTTCAACTTACAAATCATAATTTACTTTAATTTCTGCAGAACATTTGTAGACTGTAACCTATTTGTTGTTACCTGCAAAGGGCCTATTTGTAATATTCTGAATTTTCCTTTTTTTCAGTTTTTGCTGACCTAAACTTTAAATTTAAACCTCTGGTAGTTTATTGCTTACCTTTTCACCATTTTATGTTATTCATTACATTTCAACTGATTCTATTTGAAGAAAAACTAGAAACATTAAGGTGTTCTAAAACTAGTAGAACACATAGTACATACTAGTAGAAAACATAGTAGTGTATGCTTCCACTAATTATAGTGTAGTCAGCAGTGTTAAAATAATAATACAACTGTGAAGTAATACGATTTACAAAATAAAGACACACAAACATTGAGGAACATTTGAGTAAGTGGCATAGCATGAATTTAATCCCGACCAATAATTCCTCACTGAATGAGGGAACTGATAGCAAATATAAATTGTAGTCCCTCCAGGTCTGATTTTGCACACGGCTGGACTCCAGTAGTGTGAAGTACAGTTTTTCCTTGTTATGTGGTTAAGGTGTATTTCAGCAACAGTACCCTCCAATAAGTAATTATCACTTTTTAACAAAATATGTATTTGTGGAAATGTTTATTTGTTTATTTTAAGATATCATTCTCACTTTTGACATGCAGAGAGAAATTTTAATTTGCTTCCAGCCTGATGGACTTCTAAATCTCATAATTAGTTTTTGATCCATAATATTACTAAATAACACCCCCCAATGCTTGCTATTTCAATAGATTGTGGTCATTTGCCTACCCTTTTAAAGTTAGGTAGACTGAGGATGTTTTAACCCTCTTGGTTTTTGAGCTAATGACCTAATTTCATGGTTGATAGTACTCATAGTTTATGTGATTAAAATGTTATGCATCACATTATAGTAAAAAGATGGCATTGCTTAAGCATTATGTATGCATTATCAGCAACATTTAGTTTTTAGATAATTTGTCATAATCATAAATAGCACATCATTAAACACAACGCTACAGGCAAGTCAACAAAGAAAGCACCACTACATGCTGTACTGCACCACACAACAGGCATGCAGAGAATAAAGAAAAGAAAGCACCACTAACCGCTTTTGTTGGAGCTGTTAGGTTTTCCATTTCCTCGTGGGTCACCCACACATTGCCAGAGGGCTAAAGAAACAGGACCCACAGTGGAACAGGAACAATCCAAAGGAGGTAAGCAGTATTAAAGAAGAAAGGCAGCACCACTATAAGTCAACAGTGTTAATAACATCATAAACAGAACAGAATCACTCTCACCATTCATGGAGGGAATTCTATTGTATGTAAGTTTCATTAACTGCATATTTAGCAGAAACAAATTTAATAAAAGCATTTTATTGATTAGAAAAGTAAAACACACTATAGGGACATTGATAATAAAATGAGCTACAGAGAGACGGAGGTTAATTTTGTGATTAGTTAACAGACAGATAAAGCTAGATAATGAACTTGGGTTCAGATTTTTGAGCTCTTTGACAAGAAGTAGTGAAGAAGTAAGAAAGATTACTTGTTCAAAATTTTTGAAGATACTGCCAAGTAAAATTCATTTTAACAAAGGAAGTAACACTGAATTTAGGCAAAAAACTAACTAACTAAATATATATATATATACACACACACACACACATATATGTATGTGTGTGTGTGTGTGTGTGTGCACATTCATTCTCTCATCTATCAATCTACTGAATTACTGAACCTGCTAAATATGATTTCTGAGTCACAGGGAATCAAATGCTATTGTAGCGGCACTGAACTGTAGGCAGGAAATACTGTAATTCTAGATAGTGTACTAGTCTCATTAATCTATATCAGAACAAAATATGCCAAAAATGTATTAAACAAACATGGGCCATGCAACAGGAGGAAATACAAAACAAATTTTGTGTTCACCCATACTTTCCACTTCTAACAGAAAGGTGGTTTCCCCATGTGAATACCTTCCAAAACCTCAATACTCATTCCTCATCGCTTTTTCGACCGCACTCTCCCCTTTGCCACTTGCTTCTGCCATGAGCTCTGAGTAGGGGGATACCATATATAAGGATGTCAGGAGTTCCTTGACAATCACGACACACTGCTTCCCGTGAGACCCATAAACAAAGAAAAATTATCCTGATTTTCTGTATCCTAGTCTGTTTCTACAGTCTAGAAATCTGCTATGCGATGGGGCTGATGAAACCTTTTCCACCCTCTCCCATGGTGAATCTCCTGATAAGGGCTGAGAACAAGTCATTCTGGATGCAACTTCATACTATGCTCTGTCGGCACCTCGTTTAGGGGCCAAAAATGCCCTTTGGTGGAAGTAATCCCATGAATATTTTCATCTGTGGGAGAGTTAATATGAGAATTCAAAACTGACTGAAGGGATAATACCTTAGCAGCAGTAAGGCTAAATGCTATGTGTGCTTTTTTTAGTGTTGCTAGTAAAGCATGTGCCAGTAATGACTAAAGTTCTGAAAGCGCAAATGTACAAACAATACCAGTTTATGGCACTATATGTTTTATTTGACCACTAGAACATAAAATACAATTTTATTGAACAAAATATAAGTACATGACCTGGCAATATAAAGTGAATGCTTGCATTCTAAGCTAAGTGCAGAGTAGGAGCACACAATAAATAAACCAAGTTGTTAAGGATCATCATTTGCTGAAATGAGGAGCTGTTTAGATACAGAACATCTTATTCGCAGAGTGTGCCAGTACACATTATTTTAGATGTTTAAGCAAAGAGAGACTCAATTTCATTGCTTATGATTATACCACAGTTACTTTATTGCTGTCTGAAATTTAAGAATGGACAAAGATCTAATCTCTAAAATACAGTGTATAATGGTATTTTATTAAAACATTGGAAGATTAAAACAATTTTGACAAGGCCATTCAATCAGACTAGGCCCATTGATTCCAAATTCTCTGAAACCACACCAAGTTGAAGTGTGAAGTTCACCAAAGTACTACTATTTAAAATACTACTTGGTAACTTGTTCCATTTCCAGCATGGGCCATTAAAAGCTTTAGATGGAAAGAGATGGAATTGATTTTGAGATAATAAAGGAAAAACATATTTTTCTTGGCCATGATTGTAGGGTATGATGAAGAACGGATATGTGTACTTCTTGTCATGATTCTGAAAAAGAAAACAAATAAACTAAAGGAAAAAGATTGTATATGGAGATAAAACAAACTCCCAAGTTCCCAGAGAAATGGACAATTATTAATGCACACAGATGGCACAAAAGAGAGAAAATAACAAGAAATTATGAGCTTGCTGGCTTTACTTTATGATGCAATAGTTATAAAAATGTATCTCAAATATAGCAAGGAATATTTGTACAAAAAAGCAGAATTATTACTTTGTTCCAGGAGAGGCTCTCTTCTTTGAGCACATCTCACCAGTTTTAGCATCATTACATTGGTTTCCTGTGTCCTTTAGAATTTATTTTAAAATACTACTAATGGTATATAAAGCAATAAACAATCTTGCTCCTTCCTCTATTTTGTGCCACCACCACATTTACCAAAGTACTATGCATCTTTCTGTCTGTGATATTCGAATGAGAATGGATACTCCAGCTGTCAATAAGACCCACTGCATCAAACTTTCTAGGACAAAACATAAAAAAACAATGAGGAAATAGTTAAGTACTGTAAATTTATGTTAGGTAGAATTCCCAGTCTGGATGGTCTTTTGGCCTTAGAACCCCTGCAGATTTTTTTTTTTTTCACCCTTCCCTCACCATCTGACTTATTCTTAGAGATTTGAAAACAAATCTATAAATATAGACTTGATTTATTCTCATTTACTATCTTTGGTAATTAATTTATTAATTCTTCTTCGAATCTAATTCTACTTTATTTTTCTTTTCTAGCAATGTTTCCTTGATAGCCTGGAAAGAACTTTGAGTTACATTCCTCTACAGAAATAAATGTTGTTGTCGACAATTTACAATCAAAAGTATGTCACAGCACTAGCTGTTATGTACCGTGAAGGACTACATTATTTCTGTTTTACTAGCGTAATGGAGTAACTTTTCAACTTGCGTAGCTAATAATAACACCTAAAAATGGTTTAAGATTCCCTATCTGAGGTCTTATCCTCAGTTGATGGAGGTTTTCATCAAAATGTGAGTGCTGGAACACACTTTTCCTTAGTATCAATTACCTAAAGTGCTGAATTGGTGTTTCATCTTTGATTGAACCAGTATATATACAGTATATACATATAAATTTGCAGAAATATGTATTTATATACCATTCCTCCATACATTTACTAAAACCTGTTTAATTCAATTTAGTGCCACAGTGATTAGAAGTGTATCTCAGTACTAGCAGGGCAATGAACCAGATGTGTGAAAAGGACACATCCACACAGCAGTTAATCTAATATGCATGTCTGTGAGATGTGTGAGGACAGTGAAACCTCTGGAGAAAAGCGCACATAGACACTGGAGATCATGCAGAGTCCATCCAGCCAGAGACCAGGCCAGGATTTAAAGCCAGTCTTCTGGGGCTTTGTAATTCAGTTCAGTGCTAACCACTGTGCCACCCACTGCTTATGTGATCATAAAAAAAGGAAATGTTGCTGACTAACATTTTCATTTTTAACCAATGTCAACGCCTCAATGGCGTGCAAGAAAGCATTTGTTGTGCAGAAATGCACAATCATTATATCTAACAAGATATACTCTCAAATAACTGAAAATACCTGAAATTAACAATGAGGTATTGCAATGAATAGTATATGTAACACTTCAATTCTTTTCTGTTGCTTATTAGGAGCGATCACATATTAACACATTTTTAACTAGCATGCCAGATGTGTCCTTTATAGCCAGCCAGATGCCTTGCTGTTTTTAATGATCCTTGTAATCATTTATAACAATTTCTTTCTCTAAATAAGAGGCAGTGGGAAGATTTCCAAGTGATTTACCACAATGCAAATGGATGATTGCTTTGATAATAAAAAAAATAATAATGCGGTACAGGCTTGGCCATACTCAAGTGGTTATAATGACCCATTTCGGTAACAATACCACTCCTGTGTACTGAATAAGACATACACTATGACAGCATCCTTATCAGACTACCTTATTAGATGCTTCTTCTTTAATTTTACTCGTAAAAGACAATCTGCTTTATGTTTCTTTAGGAGATTTTTATCTTTGTTTGCAGGAAGCAAATTCCTAATTTTGATAAAAATAATTATACTGAAAGTCATATTATTATTAGGCTTCATGTTTGCATACTGATTTTTAAACATTAAACGAACATGGAAAGTTCAGCTTTGGCATTATCTTAAAATGAATGAACGTCACACTTGTTTTTTTTTCTCTCCCTCTACCCATTTTGTTATTACTAAAATGCAATTGTTGTCATACACGTAACAACACTTTAAGTTATTACCCTTTTTCTTTATTGGATATCCAGGTACATTTTTTCAAGTACTTGAAATGTGTAACATACTATCTGTTCTTGTGCAATAAATTGTCTGCTCTTCACATGAGAATAACCTTATTTGTTCTCATAATAGGCAATATTAACTTAAAATGCAACACTCTGTACTTTGACACTTACATTTATTATGCTTTATTTATATTTACATGATTACTTTATACTTGCTCTTAGTGTAACATGTCCCTTGTCTGTTGTTAAGTTGTAACATAAGTAATTTCCGTTGGGATTAATAAAGTTTTCTGATTCTGATTCTGAATACAAAACTCGACAGTTTACAACTTAAAGGTGTCCTGATCATTTTGGGCGAAACAAAAATATTAAAAATCATTCAGATGTCATTTCATGTTGCTTCTACTAATCTATGCTAAAGATTTACAAATTATACATTGTACATGGCTAGTATTTTCTACATTCTCTACATGTTCCAAAATTCAGTTCTTTGCAATTCTGAACAGGATTAAAGCAAGGACAGGTAGAGAAAGTGCTGCATTTTGTTAAAGAATATGTCATACAAACAATGTTTAAACTCACCTAATCCCGTTCAGGGTCATTGGATGAAAGGTAGGAACCAACCAATCAGAGCTCAGTCATACACACACATTTGAAATCTCACTTGTCTTTGGGATGTGGGAGTGATGGAGTGAAAATGCAAAACCCACACAAGACAAATGCCCAGGCAAGGGACTGAAATCCAGGACTTTTGTGACAAGAGGTTGTAGTACTAACCACTGAGATATTATTGTTTAAGATATTCAGTATATATATTTTTCCATATTTTGAAAAAAAACTTCCTCCTATCTATTTTCTATTGTGTTTAGGCAGTCCAAGTCCAGAGGAGCTCTATGCTTATTAGAGCATCCTAAGGATACGAGGCGTGAATCAATCCTGAATGGGGTACAACTCCTTTATAGTGGACTACAACACACACACACACGCCCATGCCGTCTTAAATTATGGTAAATCAGAGTAACTAATTAACCAAAAGCAACTTCTTTGGGCTGTGAGAGTAAAACCCACAGAGGCATGGGAGCATCATTTGTAATTGAGGACTCTGGAGCTGTGAGGCAACATCACTAACCACTGTGCCGCTGATAACATATAACATAACATTCTCATATCTACTTTCTAATGTTTGCAAAATACATTCAGGAATCTTTTTAAATAATTTAACAATTACCCATAAGACTACGAAATCTTTAATAATTCTTTATAGCATCTTTTTGGGGTCAGAGCACAGGGTCAGCCATTGTACAGTGCCCCTGGAGCAATTGAAGGTTAAGGGCCTTGCTCAAGGGCCCAGCAGAGTAGCATCTCTTTTGGCAGTGACGGGGATTCGAACCGGCAATCTTCAGGATGCCAGCGCAGATCCTGAGGCTCAGAGCCACTACTCCGCCCATAATTTTGAGCAAAATTGTTTGGAAAAAATTGAATATGGATAACGTTGCATGTAGTTTGCCGTCCACATTCCAACTACACGAGGTGTCACATAAATTAGTCTCAGATAGATACTACCCTTAGGTACAAATATTGCACCTACTTAATTACTGACGGACTGTCTGTCTGTCTATCATTACTGAGTTTAGGATTGATGTCACGTTTTCCTCTCGATAACATTTTGAAAGCAAATATGAATTTCTGTTAGTAAAATGAATCAGAGGAGTAGTAGTGAACACTGCTGCTTTATTAAAGCTGCTTCAAGGTACAAATCCTGGTCTGGCCACTCTCTGTGTGGAGTCTGCAGATTCTCCCCATCCCTGATAATTTGTCTCAAACTGATTGTGTCAATTGCTGAGTCAAAATGGGAATGGTGGAAGTGAGCAGTGGCATTTGGTTCCTAATAAAGAGGTACCTTCTGCTGTGGGCCTGTTCCTTAGGACTGTAAAATGGGCTAAATTGGTTTAGAATATGGACAGATGAATGCATAGTTCATAATGTATTGCTTTTCCATATTAAACAGGTATAGTTGCCTGTCTACAGCTGGATTTTGCCTCCTAGTATACTGGAAGAATTTCCAAATGAAGTTCTCTATTAAAGTATAAAATATTGTGAAACGCAGAACTACTGCAGCAAACATCCTGAAAAAAGCTTCTTTTCTGTAAGTTATTAACTGTTATGCTTTTTATCCTTGGAGCTATCAAACAGTGTTAATTATTAAACAAACATACAGTATCTGTTAGGCAAAACAAAATGAGCACTGCATCCAATAATTCTAAAGAACTGGAACAATTAACATCTGCTGAGAAATACAGTAACTACACAAAAAGGCAAAAACCAGTACTAAAACTTGCCTGAAATTAAATGTGGGGGAAAAAATCCTCCCTACTCCATACATTCACATTTATCCTTTACCTTAACACGTCTACAGACACTGACCTTCAAGGCTAACAAGACAGAACTCTAATCATTCATTCATTTTTATTACAATTCAAGTTTGTGGGCAATATATCCTGCAGGAATTTACCATGGATGGAGTGTCAGTCAAAAAAAAACTGGCACATTAACTAATGTTAGGACAATTGAAAGGCACCAATTAACCTAATCTGAGCAAATTAGGATTTAGGAAAGAGGGCTGTCTGGAGAAAAGGTGACACAAACACCAGCTAAATGGGCAAATGACAGTGTTCTAGCTGAAACAGTAGACATACTGTAAACACTGTGCCACGGTGTCAGGACTAAGAGGGTAGCCCTGCTTTCTGGAAAATGAAATCACTTATGCAGCTGCTCAGAATAAAACTCTGAAACTATTCAAACAGTATGTTTTTTAAAGTTAATAAAGTAACACCTGTTGACTGATACAAACATGCTTAACACTACTGAAAATGTATAATTATTATCATATACTTAACTGACACCCTCATCCAAGGCAACTTACAAAATCTGGGTCGGCTTCCAGATACTTTTAACATTTAGAGCAGAGGCAGGTTATGTAATTGCTCAGACATGGTCAATGGGATGTAGGAAGTGAATCGTCTCCAGTGCCTTATCCATAATGCTATTATATCTGAATTATTGTAAATTAATGGAAGAATGTGCTATGTTTTTATACATAATGTTAAAAGCTGTTTAGTGTTTATTTGCTTTCCATGATCACCAACTTTCCTAGCTTTACAGTCTGTAATAGAAATACTAAGGCTCAATAGTGCCAGTGGATAGTGGGCAACAGCTGCTGGTTCCTGTATATGGGGAAATTTTACGGCTCATGTTTATTGATTAATACCTTTTATTTGAAGTCCACGTTGATTTAGATGCTTTTTTTTAACCAAAAATACTTGATACTGCTAAGCCTAAAGAACATGCTACAATTGTCATTGATTAGCTGACAAACGTTTTCTAATCATTATTTAGATTTACCTTTATTATCCATCCATCCATTATCCAACCCGCTATATCCTAACTACAGGGTCACAGGGGTCTGCTGGAGCCAATCCCAGACAACACAGGGCACAAGGAAGGAAACAAACCCCAGGCAGGGTGCCAGCCCACCACAGTACCTTTATTATATTTCTGATATATAAATCTACTACTCTTCACTATGACCCACCCACACTATGATTATGGAATAGTTGATCTTTGTATGTCAAATATGCCATTCTCCTCCTAGGCCCGTGCATCAGTTCAAAGTCTGATTGTCTCGTTTATACTTTATGGGAGCATGTCAGGCTCTTTTCATCAAAACTTGTTATCATTAAGGTCTGATGCCCTCGAAAAAGTGTTAAAATGCAGCAGATAACATAGAAATAAAATAGTGTGACTTACTGTTCTGGAGGTTGGAGGTGCAGAAGGGCTAGTTAATGAAACCATCTCCTGGATTGCTAACCGTAACTTGAGGCGATGCAGTGGGTTGCTGATTCCAATTTCCCTCTGGATCTCAGTGTCTGAGAGTGCTGACATGATGGCTCCACTTTTTACATTAGCTCGACAGGCTGCCACGTACCAAGCTGGCATCCCAAGCCACAACTATATAAAAAAATACAATGGGAAAAATTCATCTGTCACACTATTTTCATGTTACCTTTGCCTGCTTTCTATAACACCCTGACATTTAAACTTAGCTAAATAATGCATTTCTGTAAAACGTTCAATTAAATTAAAACGTTATTTTACACTGCAAAAGTTTATATATGTACTCTAATTTATTAGTCTATTAAAATGCAACACTTTCAACCTTGTATTTGGCAATAAAGAATAATATTATTTTTTCATTAAACTGTAATTTTAAGGATGTAAGTAAGTTACCATAAAAGAAAACATTAGGTATGGATTATGGTAAATTATCCATCCATTCATCATCCAACCCGCTGAATCAGAACACAGGGGTCTGCTGGAGCCAATCCCAGCCAACACAGGGCACAAGGCAGGAACTAATCCCGGGCAGGGTGCCAACCCACCGCACACACGCAAACACACCAAGCGCCAATTTAAAATCGCCAGTCCACCTAACCTGCATGTCTTTGGACTGTGGGAGGAAACCGGAGCATCCGGAGGAAACCCACGCAGACATGGGGAGAACATGCAAACTCCACGCAGGGAGGACCCGGGAAACGAACCCCGGTCTCCTAACTGCGAGGCAGCAGCGCTACCACCGTGCCGCCCTATGGTCAATTAGTTTAACAAAAATTAAGTACAACAGAAACTATCAACAAAGCAGCATCACTTTCAATGTTGAAAATGTGTAGCAAGGGATGTCAAAATTTTCATGTGCAAACTCTGCTAATAATAATAAAACAACCCCTTAGCATTAACAAAACATCGAAACAGCTGCGTATTATGAATTGTATTAAGAAGCTGATCACAGTCACGATCGAGAGTTATACGGATAGTGTGCTTGAATTCAGGCTGACAAAAGGTCAAAAATCAGCTGGGTAAGAGCAGAGCAAGCCAAGCCAGAGTCCTGAAAGGACCAGATAAAGAGTGACAAACATCTAAGAAATGTACTGGGCCTAACTTTTATCATAGAGTAAACAACTCAACAATAATGAAGAACCTTAGATTAGATCCTCTGTTATTCTAGTTTGACAGGAAGCAGTTTATTTTCCATGATCTCCGACTTTCCTAGCTTTACAGCCTGCAATGGGGGTACTGAGACTTATAAATGCCAGTGGATAGCGGGCAATGGCAGGTGGTTCTTGTGGATTGGGAACCTGTACGGTTCATGTTTATTGATTAATCTTGAAGTCCAGATTGATTTAGATCCCTGTTTTGAACTGTAATCAGTTGAACCAAAAATACTCAGTAGTCATAAACAAAAAAGTAGAGCCAGGGAAGAACAAATTAAGACAAGCCCAAGTTGTGAATGGACCAGATAAAGAGTTAACAACATCCAAAAAATGTGTTGGGCCTTACATTTTGCCATAGGGTAAAGAGGTCATCAATATTGGAGAATCTAAGAGGAAGTTTGGGCATTCACTTCAGATGCCACTGAGAAACTTGTGTTAAGCCTATATGATACTGAAGACATTTAGTGATTTTCAGTCATAAGCTTAATTTACACAGTCTTAGCAAGTCGGAGACAGTTGGTAGTGTATTGCCATGAATAACATGAGGTTCACTCCAAATAGTCTGCGACTCACTCTGATAAAATCATAGGTTTGAATTTTTCTTTAGTTGTAGGTGCAGATTCTGTTGTGCATGAGAGATGACAACCAACGAATGCTCATCCAGATTTACAATGCATATAATGCAGCAACGAGAAATAATGAACATGGGCATTTTGGACCTTACAAACCCGAAGAGAAGCTCGACTGTCTGATGTGTCTTGTTTAACATACCATAGCTGAGTGGAAAAAGAGAAAAAGAGCCGAGCTTACAACCGAACTTGCCATACACATTAACCCTTCATACAGCGCTGGCTCCTTCAGAGAGCACGTTATTGGCTATCATAAAAAGGGGAGAGCACAACTGTGCTGGAAGCTCAGCATTCAGTTGGGAAATGTAACACAGCCAGAGATTTTTAGTTATTTAAATTGGCACGGTCTGGAAACATGACCTGACATACCAGATGAATAGACGTCGCACAATATGACATCCGCTTTAAGGTATGCCAGGTATGGCCCAATGAAATACAACACAAGGAAAAATCCAGAATAAACAGATTATACATTGCTGCCAGTGTAGCAGCCTCTGGGAATCCCATAGTAATATCTGGTGAGTGAGGACAGTTCTGTCTAGCTGGGTATGTTGCCAATGTGTCCCTCACCAGGAACACTGAATCAAAACTGAAGTGAAGGGATGAGAATGATCTAAATGAACATGATGTTAGTTACACATTCATTCAGGAACCACTTTAGTAGACAAGGGGCAAAATATAATTATTGTTTCAGGTACCCTTTTTTAGAAGAAAACCGTAAAACATACAAATAATAACAGGTTACTCGCTTAATTTACTAACACCTCCATAGATGAATCCCACCTCACATATGAATGAGCATTAATTCTCATAGTACAGGGGTACCTTTTCTCCAAGACTTGAATGATAAAACTCGCATACATGGATAATTAAAACTGCCTTGTATTTGGCAGCTTCACCAAAGCTTTGGTTAGGGATCATTGATGATAAATCTTCTTCTGATCATGCAGTGGCATTCACTTTATTTTTTTCTTTTATATATTTGTGTGATTTTGGTCCTTACTCCTTGAAAAAATGTTTTTTTCTTTCAGCTGTAGTCCTTGAGTTAAACAATGGCTACTACTTGACTCCACCAGTTTTCCCATCAGTCGATTTGGTATAAATTACCAACTTGTATACTGCTATTTTTGTTTAACAGCTGTGCCCTCTGAAACCAATTAACTGCACTGTACAAGGTCCTAAAGTTCTTCACGCAAGAAGACCACTGAAGAACAACCTTTAGTATTCTAATAGAGAAGTCAGTCAGTCATTGTCTAACCCACTGGAGTTAACCCCCACATTATTTATTTTGAGTAGTTTCACTTTTTATTTGTAGGAGATTTTGGTATAGGAGAGTACGCACACAAAGCATAAGCACCAGCCTCCTTCCTTTAGACTCTTCCATTAGGCATTCTGCTTGAAACACTCCATCCATCCATTATCCAACCCACAATATCCTAACTATAGGGTCACGGGGGTCTGCTGGAGCCAATCCCAGCTAGTATAGAGTGCAAGGCAGGAACAAACCCTGGACAGGGTGCCAGTCCATCGCAGCTGACAGAGAAGATTGTTTGTAATCAAGAAGAGGAAGTGCATGCTACGTCTTTTCATTCAATTACTGAACTTATTTATTGGAATAAAAATATTACTGGATGATCTAGATCTACTTTAGCAGCCGAGGACATAAGAAACCAGCCATAGATGTGGGAGCTCATCTATCGCAGTACATACACTCATACCCCAGAACCAGCACAATTTGGAGTTACAAATGAGTGCAACCTCTGTGTGAGAAAAATCTGAATATTCAGAGATAACCCATACAGTTGTGGGGATAATGTACAACGTTAAAACAGAACCTAATTGAGCCAGCAATTGAATCCTGTGATCTGCAGCTTTGAGACAAGCAACACTTGGCATTGTGCCATGTCAGGTATATTTATAAAATCCAGATGTTTATCTTATTTTCCCTAAAATAAAGTCTGATTTAATCTTTGATGTTAAACAAAATGTTACTTCTAAATGTTTAACTGTGTTTTCATTGATTTAATGACACAAGTGTAATGGTTGGCTGGCAGAGAAGAAACAACAGTCTATGACGAGGGGAGCCTTTGTGTTGGACCAGAGAGGATGAACGAGGCAAATGATTAATTTTATCAAAAGTTTATCGGGACTTCCTCTAATTATGTGTGTCTCTCTCTCTAGTTGTGTTTTTTTCCTCTGTACATATTTTAAATAGGGTTGTTCTGATAAACCATTTGCCTCTTTTTAACAACATCTGCCATCATAAGGACTGATTATGTGCTCTACTCTGGTCCCAAGTACTAGCAGGGCACTATAGATGGTCTGTGTCACTTTTATCCCAGAAAATTGACTATTTTATAATAGATAGATAGATGCTTTATTAATCCCAAGGGGAAATTCACATACTCCAGCAGCAGCATACTGATAAAAAACAAAGAACGATCTCCTCAGTCTGTCATTGGAGCAGGATAGTGACAGCAGTCTGTCACTGAAGCTGTTCCTCTGTCTGGAGATGATACTGTTCAGTGGATGCAGTGGATTCTTCATGATTGACAGAAGCCTGCTCAGCACCCGTTGCTCTGCCACAGATGTCAAACTGTCCAACTCTGTGCCTCAATAGAGCCTGCCTTCCTCACATGTTTGTCCAGACGTGAGGCATCCTTCTTCTTTATGCTGCCTCCCCAGCACACCAACGCGTAGAAGAGGGCACTCGCCACAACCGTCTGATAGAACATCTGCAGCATCTTATTGCAGATGTTGAAGGACGGCAGTCTTCTAAAGAAGTATAGTCGGCTCTGACCTTTCTTACACAGAGCATCAGTATTGGCAGTCCAGTCCAATTTATCATCCAGCTGCACCCCCAGGTATTTATAGGTCTGTACCCTCTGCACACAGTCTCCTCTGATAATCACGGGGTCCATGAGGGGCGTAGTCTTCCTAAAATCCACCACCAGCTCCTTGGTTTTGCTGGTGTTCAGGTGTAAGTGGTTTGAGTCACACCATTTAACAAAGTCATTTGTTAAAAGACATTTGTTATATATGCAAGATAGTGGGATTGTGCTCTAATGCTACAAGTGTGTCAATCTAAGTTAAAGTAACTTCAAACATTACGTAAAGTCTTGATCAAAATACATTACATATTAAGCTAATGTACGAAAAACTTACTTAACTAAAATAGCCTTACCATCAGGATTCTCATTTCCTTTCATAGTTCAAAAGACATGTTGTCAGATAGACTGGCATTTGTAAATTACCGCTTTGTTTGCGTGCATCTTGCGAAACCCTAGCACCACAAAACACTCTGATGGAATGACGCAAGATATGACAGTGCAGAGCACTAAGCTCTTTCAAAGTGAGAATCACCTTTGTAGTGTTTAATGATTTTAAGTTGACAGGTAAAGTATGAAAAGGAATGTTAAATAAAAGACATGTACTAATCCAACTTCTTTGGAACCAAAAGACAACAAGTCAAATACTATTAAAAATTGAATACTGTTTTATGATCTGAGATTTAGTATGCTCTTTTAATTTGCGCTCACTCTGCCACTCTGCATTACGCATAACAGAGTGTTTTGTTATAAGTTAGAAAGAACGTTCATCACATGGATATAAAACCCATTTAAAGACCCCTGACAGGTTGTATTATGCCAGGACAACAGTGAATGGTGCTAAAAACTGATTAGACATGTGTTGCCCTTATGCATTAAGCAGAATGCCAGTCATCTTATTTGTCATTGGTGTTTTCTTCCTAAAGGAAGTTAAGTCTCATGTGATTGCAGCACCAGTGAATTCAGTTACTAACTCAGCCCTGTGCTTAAAAAGGTAATTAATTAAGTATGTATATTTTGCACATGAGTGTGTTTAAACATTCTTACCCTTAGTATAACAGGGTAGTCATTATGCTTACAGGCACAGTGGTCCAGCGATTAACTTAGTTGCTTTAAATTTCCTGCAATTTTAGCTTTAATCTCAGACACTCATAGTCAGTGTGAAGTAACACATTTTCCACATGTTGATGAGGCTTTTTGCTGAGCTCTCCTGTATAAGTAAGTACTTATTTTCCAAATAAGTAAATATTTCTTGTTCCTTTTATTTTATTTCAAGGCTAATATTAAACTCAGTGTTATGTGAACACTCTGAGTTTTGGTTAATGATTTAGTTGTGACAGGACTAATGTCAACAGAGCTCTTGGACACTTAACCATAGTATTTAGGCAACCTCTCAGCACAGCTTCATTACTCTTTAATGGATTAACCATTGCTGTTTAAATTTTCTTTTGGTTTCAACTATTGGCCATTGTGTTTTGAGTACAACATTCTTTTTGGCCATTTGATTATGGGTTGTGCTCCTCACCTTTTTTACTTATGTTTTTTAGATTATATCCTTGCTTTCATATTTACCTCATATTTACCTTGACCATGGTTGAATCCTGATTGACTTGCTTGCAACCTCCCTAAGTCCTACTAAGTGCTGCAGCATCATGGTCTCACCAACCTGGTCCAAGGACTTTAACTGCTCAATGGGAAGTTCTGCCTCAGGAATAACCAGGGGTTAAAATGTGGCAAAGAATGATGATGTATGCGCCTAGGGCTGCAGCTGCCATCTATTGTATGATAATATGCATTTTTATTGCCAAATTGATTGGTTTGCACTAACTGACCTCCTCTCATAATACAAATAGCCAGAAGAAATTGATGCATTTTTTTTAAACTAATTATAAATCTTTGCAACATTAGACAATTTAACAATTGTAAAATTGCTTAAACAAAAAAACAAAAATTTAATATAGACAAGATATGTAGCAGCTGTTGCTCCTCACTGTTTGCGTTTCTCTTTTAACGTAGTATTTCTAAGGAAATACTATAAAATCTTTAATGCTTTCTACATTATGTACTGTACTGAGTAAATAATGGAAATTTCAGCAATGTGTTAATGCCAATTTATTTATATAGCACATTTAAAACAACATAGGAATGCTGTGGCCAAAGTGCTTTACAATAATAGAATAAAAGAAAAAAAACATACAATTAACATAAATAACAAATAGAAATAAAATAAATGAACATAAATAAAATAAATAATAAACAGAAGTAATGTTACATAATCACAATGAGGAAACCATCAGTATTACTGAAGGTCACGGAATGCAAGTGAATAGAAATGAGTCTTTAATCTCGTTTTGAACAGTTCAATTGTAGACGACTCCTTTATGTGATGAGGTAAAGAGTTCCACAGGCGAGGAGCAGCAGCTGCAAAAGCCCTGTCCCCCTTAGTTTTACACTTGGTGATTTACTTGAAAAGTTTATCTTATGGTACCAACCAACATACATGAATGAAAACCTATTAGAACAATCTAGACGAGAACAGGCCATTCAGCCCAACAAAGCTCCCCAGTTCAAACAAAACTCTTCAGCTCAAGTCACCCCATCAGATATTAAATATGTATCATCCATTGTCTGGGAAACTCTTAGTCAGTTTTTGTTTCAGTGATCCACAATGGTGACAGAAGATCAGGTCTAATATTTTTTTAAAACGCTTAACATAGATTCTGGCTTGTTCTAGGTGTGTTGTATAGCAAACAGAACAGAAAGGCAGACATTTGTAGGTTTATTTGTTTATCATTGTCATTATAATTGCAAGAGATGCTGGTAATGGTCTTTTTGACATGAGGAACCCTAAGATAAACCACAAAAATAACAGAAACGTAGTTCAAGACTACCCTGGTAAAAATTCTGCTTCAATATACTGTAGTAAACAGTTGCCAAGAACAGAGATGTAAATACAAATCAGAGGAGTGAATGTAAAAAGTTTAGGTTAAGATATACTGTGCTAGTAAACAAGCAAAAGGTCACATGCTAGGAGGAAGTCATAAAAAATGACCACCAAAAATTTAGAAACGTCAGGCAAAAAAATCAAAGTCAAAAAGAAAGCCAGAATTTTCAAAAACCATAAGGGAAATAAGTTTATTTTTTAGAAATTTATTCCAAAAGTAGGACACTGCAGCTATTGCAACGTTTGTGTTGTGTTGTGGTGACACATAACAAAACGAGTAATATTATTGATTAGATCCTGCCAGGTTTTAAAAAAGTTTTGAACAGATCCTCTAAGTGAGATTTTGATTTTTTCCAATTTCAAATAATATATAACATATACTATATAGGATTCGTCCAGTTCAGCAAGGTAAGTCTATGTGCTAATAGTGAAGTAAAGGCAATTACAGTTTGTTTGTCCTTCTCCATTTTAAATCCATCTGGGAGTACGCCAAACACAGCTGTTAATGGTTTAGGAGTGATTGTGATACCAAGGCTGTCTGATAGGCATTTAAAAATTTCTGACCAGAATGATGTTAATTTGGTGCAGGCCCAAAATATTTGACCTGGTGGAGCTGGAGCTCGATAGCAACGTTTGCAGGTTGGATCTTACCCTGGAAACATTTTGGACAAATTTAAATGAGACAGATTTGCTTGATAAAAGATTTTAAGTTGAATAATTGAATGCTTTGCGCATATGAAGCTAGAGTGAAAAGTGTTTCAACAAGCTGAGAGGAAGACTGGGGCAAAGTAATGAAAGAAAGGCCAGGGTAATGAGGGAGATGGATGAGAAGGAACTTAGAAGTTTGGGTTCCAGTTCAATAGGACAGTACATTATTGATATTTCAAAGTGTGTCACTTGTTTGGTCTCAGCAAGAGACAGTGAAAAAGATGGATCAGGAGATAAAACATGTTCAAAAATTATAAGTAACGGTCAACACAAACAGACAAACCAATCTATCAGCAACCTAGGAAGGTAAGAGAAGAATCACAAAAAGTGGAACAAAAAGAAATTCTGAATATGACATGTTTTGCTCACTCAAGTGGAACTTGTGCAGTGTTTTCTATGCAGCGGCTAACAGCCCTACAACAAAATAGTTTCATGTTTTAAAGAAAGTCAGATGGAGGAAAACGAATATTAAAATTTGGGTTTAAACAACTCAGAATAGCTGCATAGATCGCCAAAATATACAAAGGGAAAGGCAGTAACAATTAATAAAATATACTTGTTAGCTAGAATACCCAGAGGAGACTGGGCGGTCTCGTGGTCTGGAATCCCTACAGATTTTATTTTTTTTTCTCCAGCCGTCTGGAGTTTTTTTTTTGTTTTTTCTGTCCCCCTGGCCATTGGACCTTACACTTATTCGATGTTAATTAATGCTGATTTATTTTGTTTTCTTATTGTGTCTTTTATTTTTCTATTCTTTATTATGTAAAGCACTTTGAGCTACTGTTTGTATGAAAATGTGCTATATAAATAAATGTTGTTGTTGTACTAATCATAGCACATTTATTGATACAACACATGCTTTTCACTCATAATAACTTATCTCTCTATTATAAAAAAATCTTGGAAGGAGACACGACATGATTGTCTCAGAGAGACACTTTCATGTACCGTGAGATGAGTCTTAGTTCCAAGAGATGTAATCACGCCTGGGGCTGGAAGCCCCGCATTGTAAAAGTCCTGTGTGGGTATGTCAGGCACATTTCTTGTAGAGAGAATGAAATGATATTCACTCACTGGCAGTTATATGTTACGTTGTCATGCTGTAATTCAAGACACGGAATCAAAATTCAATGCGATATTGATGAAAAGGTAAAAGCAAAAAGAGATAAAATATATGGACATAGGTGATATGACAGGAGTGCGCCATGCGAGATGCTGATCTCCAGATGCTCCAGCAGCGAAGCGAGCAGAGGGTGAAGCCTCCTATTGCATTACAAACATAAAGAATCTGTACATTTGATAGCAATATAAATTTTATAAAGCTTGCTATAACCAAACATCCAGTATCTAAATGATTTGCATCTGGCTCCTAAATAGATATGATTTTTTTCATTTTTGAATTTGAATTACCCTGTTTTCTCATTATACTTTGTAATTTTAAAAGAACAATGTACTTTTCTTTTTAGATTAGTTTACCTCAAGCCACGCAACCACAGTGGGACCATCCCATTGAGCAAAAGGTAACCCTTTTCTTCGAGCCTCTTCAAGTAGCTCATGTCTGTAGAACAAAACAAACAATGAATTCCATTATAAAATGAGCATGTTACACATTACTAATTAAAATATTTGTTTTCCTGACAGTAAATTTTAGTAAAACATTTAACATGCTTGCAAAGTTAGTTCAAAAATTGAAAATCAGAGTCAGATCTAACCACTGTGCTTGAGAGGCAAAAAATATAGTTTTGTATGTATATTTTGTGTAGTAAAAAGGGTAACTAAACCATTTCTTATTTACAAAAATAACTCAGATTATAATATATTTAATACAAGCCACATGCCATCCAAGCAAAACATCAGTAGGCAAGATTTTGTATAATCGTAAATACCGTATTGAGTGACTGCAGCTTGAATTTACATCTAACATGCATATTACAGGAATTTTCAAACTGTATATACTGTATAAAATATATATTTTGTCACACATGCGTGTCTGTGGCTTATTCTCTGGGCTCTTCTGTGGTATGTACTTCCACCCCAGGTTGAGATGAGGCACTGCCTCTAACCTTATCCTCTGTTTCTCCCTCCACAGTACCGAGAAGACACCCAGTGTGGGCAACTGACTCTGACCCTTCCAGTTTCCCTGCTACATATCCTGCGGTTCCCAGATAAAGGCAAGAATGCACCGCAGGGTGGAGCTCCTTCCCGCTTTGACTTTATGAGGCTTGAAAGCAGAAAGAAATGTTTCTCAATATGACCCTGTTTTTGTTTGTTTTGTTGGTACCCCAATATCTTCTCTTTTCTGGACCTGCAGTTCTTCCAACAAGCACATTTTATTTTGTAAAATGCCAGTATTGAGCTTAGTGGGTAATACAGTCCTGCTCTATTGGGTTCCGCCCTTTAAGTCTACAATCCAGAAATTTTTGTCATAAGTCTATTGGTATCTAAACTAGGATGGCATCAAGATGTGATTCTCTGCTCCAGTAACCACAGAAAACGTAAAAAATAAAGGGCTGGTTAAAAACCATTGCATAAGCACTGTGTCTGCCTAAACGAATATCAGGACATGTATAGTGTTCTATGTATTGATCTTAACTTGGGATGCTGGAAAAAGATTAGAAAAGCTAGCTGAAGTGAAGGAAATGGCAGAATTGTTAAACAGATAGAGAACAAAGCTGGTGAAAGTGACAAAAACAAAGAAAGAACTGACTGTCCTGGATTGCGTCAGGGCTGTGTTAGCTGAAGATATTCTACCTAGAAAGAGGCCAATGGAGTCAGTACTGATGGTTATGAGGGTCTTCAAAAGAATCATCTCTGTTGATGGAAATGTTTATCCAAGCTGTGTGAGGAGCTGCACTATGTAGGTCTTTGAAACATGGCAGATGACAGTGGAGCATGATAGAACAATGTAAATGGCAGCGATGAAATGAAGCAGTTTGATTTATGGAGTTTCACTGAGAGAGAGGCAGACAAGTGCACTGTTTTAAAAAAAGGACTGGTGGAGGTAATATGTCACATAGTGAAGAGACAGGGGAAGAAAACGATAGCTTGTAAAGGTGCATTGAAGTTGAACAGGGTGAGGTTACAAGGAGCCGAAGAAGACACGGATGAAAAATGGTAGAAAACAAGAGGCAGCTAACTAGAGTTACTGCGTTTTACAGTTAACGTCTAGATTAGGAAATATGCTGATTTAATATAAATTTAATTTGATTCAATATTCAGTTATTCATAAAATACTCTATAGATGATTTTGAGTAAAAAATTAAAAGAAAAAACTACAAATGCTAATATAGCAGCTGTGCATAAAACTGTTATTTACTAGACCGTCTAGCACTTAATAACTTTTAAACAAACTTAAGAAACATGAAACATTTAGGTTACTGCGTAATATAATACAACACATAAACAGAATAGAAAAGAAACAAAGTGTTTTGTTTTAAGACTACATCAGGTGGTGCAATTGTAATGAGTTCATTTTATTAAATAACAACTGGCATACATTTTAAGTGTAGCTGCCCTATAGTTTTAAATAATAGGAAAAGATTTAAGACTGAGAGACAAGATCAGGAACATTTGCTTTTTACTTGCACAGAGTTTTGAGAAGGATAGAACAGATAAGACTCCGGAAGATAGTTAACAAATTTAGTTTTAAAATGTCTATCAAGAAAAAAACAAAAAACGCTACAACAACTGCTGTTACTATACGAAAGCATTACAATGACAGGTTGTGGCTTAAAATTAGCTAAATTATGCATCTCTATCTTCTTATAACTCTACAAATTAATAATATAGATAGATAGATATGAAAGGCACTATAAGATAGATAGATAGATAGATATGAAAGGCACTTTAAGATAGCTAGATAGAGTGTTATGCATACGTGTTGGAGGATCTCCTCATTAGCTCAATCAAGGTAATTAAGAACCCACCAGGAGAAGAGGGGGCGCTGTCGCTAACATTGTCTTCTCCGTCTCTCCCTACTGCACCAAGAAACCACCCAGTGAGGGCACCTAGCCCCACCCCTTCCATTTCCCCAGCTATAAGAAGGAGACATCTTTTATGGCCAGAGTGACCTGCCAAACAGAGCTCCTGACACATACATCCTAAACCTGTGGCTAAAGTCAAACCTTCTCAACTTGACTTTTAATTTTAAAGCACATTTTTGAAAAATGTCAGTGCCTATAGTGACATGTGCACTCCAAATTAGAACATTTCTTTCTGTTATGATGCATGATGTCTAAAGGTTTATCCAACAGATTGCCAGCGTACAGATAAACAATGGAGACCATTCTAAAATTCTCCTTTCTACTGTTAGGTTGTGCTGATTATTTTCTTCAGAACTATGAAGGCATTTTATATGCTAGTTTTAAACTTCATTACACTCAAGGCTCTAATTTAAAACAACAGGTTGTCAAAACTGCAGTTTTGTGCAGTGACAACCATGAAAGGTAATTTCACTTTTCAAGCCCAGCAGAAAGTAGCAGACTTTTGTTTTTACAGTTTTTTTTAATAACAATGGCGCCAAGGAGTTTTTCATTCAGATGGAAGAAGGACCCCTGCAATAAACATATTAACCAGTGTACATGTTAAATCAGGTTTATTATTATCCACACTGTGATAACAACATACTGAAATACACACAGTAGTTTTATTTGACTACTTAAAAATAACTTTGTATTAATGAAAAGGGGATTTGAGGGAAGTCATTTAAACATGGCTAGTCAGGGAATAAAATGGTTAACAGATAACAAAAAAAAAAAAATTAGAAAATCAACATCAAATAACCAGCGCAAGTGCTGATTATATCTCATTAGTGACAGACAGTTATAACTTGATTTACAGTACAGGCAACAATCACACACACATACACTCAGAATGAATGGCAGCGTTCTAAGAGACCAAGTTAAAGGTATTTGAAAAACCATTCGGTGTATACAGCAGAATACAAAAGGGAAAGAGAGAACAAAACCAGTGCCATCCACTGAATCTTGAATACTCAGACATCTGTAAAAATCAATACTAATTCAATATACATTAAATCAGGAGAAAGGGGGGAAAAAAGGAATTGAAAATGTACTAAATAGGACGACGGCTCCAATAAACAGAATTCTATTTGTTATCGACACAGATACATTAAAAAGAAGCAACGAGCACACACAAAGAGCAAGAAAACAGCAATGTGGAGCTGACAGCGGAAACGTTCAGCAGCTTAAGTGATCTCACTTACCCTGAAATGCTTTTTTATTTTTCATGTGATGAGAAGAGATGGATGGGAAACAAAAGCACACAAATATTAATGAGTTTATGCTGTCAACACACACACAGCAGAAGCAAGCAACAAGCGAATTATTAGAGAAGGGAGCAAGGGCACTCGCAATTACGCTTCTGGGAAAGCATCTCGGGTCTTCAGGAGCTCACAGCCACACAAGTGATCAGCACAGCATAGAGGAGAAACTGATTAATGTCGGCATCCATGCAGCCTGAGGCTGCCGAGAGCAGTCAATCTTTCAACCTTTAGGAAACCAGCAAAGGAGGGAGACAGATGGTTTTTCTTTGTCTCATGTGGGTGCCATCAAGAAACAAGTTGAAGTTGAAAAGTGCTTTGAAGAGAAAAGCCATCAATTCTGAAAACTTTTTAAAATATATCCCTGTTGTCCCACACCGAGAACCCCCCGCCCCCGCCCCCATGGATTAGCAGGGTTTGTTTTAAGGAATTGCTCTAGGGTAGAGTAAGGGATGAACTGGTCAGTCATTATTTTGGTCAATTTTAATGATGTAAGTGAAAAGACACCAAGCACAGAAGGAGAGAAAAAGGGCAACATGCACTGAACATCGGTAAAGTGACAAATCATTCTTGGATAAACGACATGATGCAGAGTATAGTCCCACTTCAGAATGTATCCAAGGAAAAGCTGCAGAACAAAAAACTTCCATAATTTAAGCAAAGAAAATTATAGAAAACAAGTTTATCTGGAGACAAATAATGCAACCTATATGCACTGATTTATTTGCATATTTATGCGTTCAGCCTCATTCTCAAATATAAGTATCTTATTACATAAAATTCAAGCTCCCAGTATCAACTGTAGCCAATAAAAGCTATAAAAGCCACCTTTGACATAACACATCAAGGATTCATTTTATTCCTCCATTTTCTATGTCCACGTTTTCTTGGTCAGGGTCACAGTTGACAGAAATGAGCACACATTCTTACAAAACACACACCTCCAATGGACGAATTGTGAAATGGCAATCAAGCCGGCTAGGTATTATTGGACTGTAGCAAATACATCCATCCATCCATTTTCCAACCCGCTGAATCCGAACACAGGGGGTCTGCTGGAGCCAATCCCAGCCAACACAGGGGTACAAGGCAGGAATCCAATCCCGGGCAGGGTGCCAACCTACCGCAGGACACACACACCCACACCCACACACCAAGCACACTCTAGGGCCAATTTAGAATCACCAATCCACCTAACCTGCGTGTCTTTGGACTGTGGGAGGAAACCAGGGTGCCCGGAAGAAACCCACGCAGACACGGGGAGAACATGCAAACTCCACGCAGGGAGGACCCGGGAAGCGAACCCGGGTCTCCTAACTGCGAGGCAGCAGCGCTACTACTGCGCCACCGCGCCGCCCGTAGCAAATACAGTGACACATAAAATATCTGAGAGTAAAGGCCGGATGAGGCAGCAACTCTGTTGTGCTACCTGAATTATAAATGTGGCAACCAAATGACAGGTTTTATTTTCTGAATTATCTTCCATTTCATTATACATCGGAAGAAGACCTAGAGTCGCAATGTGTATTGCCTAGAGATTATTTTGACAAATAAATGATTCACATTTGGCACATGTTCCCCTCTAATGGTAAAGACAACAGTTGTTTAATAGGCGTGAATTTAAGCAAAGTTAAAACTGCATCGACTGAGAATTAAAAGCAAATTTCCTCAAATGTCTCTCTATTATAAAAAAAAAAATCTTGGAAGGAGACGAGACGTGATTGTCTCAGAGACACTTTCACATCCCACGAGACGAGTCTTCGACCCAAGTGATGTAATCATGCCCGGGGCCGGAAGCCCCGCGAGACAAGAGCTTATGCAAAGAGATTTGGAAAAGTCTTTGGTGGTTATGTCAGACACATTTCTTGTAGAGAGAAAGAAACAATATTCACTTACGGGCAGTTATACATTGCGTTGTTACGATGTAATTCCAAACACGGAATCAAAATTCAATGCGATATTGATGAAAAGGTAAAAGCGAAAAGAGATTGAACATATGGACATAGGTGATATGACAGAAGTGCGTCATGTGAAATGCAGATCACGCGGCATGGCCACAGCAGCAACCCAATAGCTGATCGAGCAAAGAGGAGGTAAAAAAAAAACAAACTGCATGCGTTTCCCATTGTATCACCATTTAAGAGGGGATGTCAGAGGAGTGACCGTGTCTCCTTGGGGTGCATTTAGCCCCTCACTTCAAAATGCGAGCGGCAGAGATGCGAAGTGGCGCTTGGTGGCGAGTGAAGCGAGTTTCCCCCTAGTATCATAAAAAAATGAAAAAAGCGTGTCCTATTTTATTTGTAAGCTGGTAGAAAAGAATTGACCTTTTTTATGGGAATTTGTTTTAACTTCACACTGATGTATAATTACAACTGTTTAAGATACATGACATAATGCCAGCAGAGCAATGCACCTTTAAGGATGTTAAATCTG
Source organism: Polypterus bichir lapradei (assembly GCA_026402145.1). Lineage (NCBI taxonomy): Eukaryota > Metazoa > Chordata > Cladistia > Polypteriformes > Polypteridae > Polypterus > Polypterus bichir. The sequence continues at coordinate 1,828,035 of JANRMT010062792.1, read as the reverse complement.
GCATGAATAGATTGATATGCTCGTCCCTGGAGAATTACTAGATTATTTTTATATTTTTGGCTGCCTCCTTTATTAGATTGGAGCAAAAATCTACAGCCACTGAGGCCCACCAGGACAGCCCCTGAGCACCCATTATGTTAAGCTACCTAAAAGATCAGGCTACAGTGTGACTAGTTAAATATAATTTTTACATGCTGAACCAAAGGCTGACGCTGTGTGACTTACTCAGCAACAAACATTTAGTCAACATTGGGAACTTAACCAGCAACCTTAGAATTTAAAGTCTAGTCTCTCAGCCACTACACCATTGCATCTACCTTGAAGTTGGGCTGCTGTCACACTACATGACTGTTCCTACGATAATCAGCCATAGCCTTCATTTACGTCATCTTAAGAATATCACTGCCAGTTCTTGACAGTGTTTGCACACACAATAGATGTTGTGTAGTGTGACAACTGCTTTGATTTGACTCTGTCAGCGTAAACAGCCAATGAGCACCCAACTCTCAATACCATGAGCTCTCAAACAGCATTACAATGCTCATATATGAGAATATTTACAGGGCAAGACAAGATTTGGAATTGTGATGAAAAGTCAGGAGGGGATAGTGTGGTCAGACACATCCAGCAAATCACACTTATATAATGTGGCACTCTCAGAGGTAAAGAGATTCAACTGCAGCCATTACATTTCACGCATGCTGTAGTGTGGCTATTCCCTCAAAAGAATGCACATTATTTGGTTTGGGGCTCCATTCTTCACATCACAGGGTTACTTTTGCATGTGTTTTGTTTTTTTCTTTGTTTTGTAAATTATTACACCTCTTCCAACAGTGATTACTAGCTAATTCATTTTTGTTGGCTTCATCCACTGTGTTCTGCTTAGTGCTCTCGAAGCAGACTTTAATCAATAACCTTTTAAATGAACCCTTTAAGAAACAAGACCGCAACTGTATTGAATTCTTTAATAGAAATTGAGTCAAACTAATTAGTATCAGGAGGAGGACATGACTATCACTTAAGACTGCTAAACGCGTGGATGCACTTTTGTTTGGTGGGTTATTCATTTAAAAACTAAAAGTGCAGACCTGCAACAGAACAAATATTTTCATTTTAAATCAGCATATACAATGAACATATAAACTGACTATTACATACGATACTGAACGACTAAATAAAAATTGTTATTTGAATAGAAAAAGTTAATATTGTTGACAACATCTTAAAAGCAAGATGGCACTCTTGAAATCAATGATTATACATTTGAGTCAATATGTCTATGAATTCATTGTTGTCATTATTGCGATTATTACTTTAATAATTCTAATTACACTTTCATAACTGTTACACTGGGAGAATGTAAGTATTAAAAAATTCATACTTAAAATTTTAAAGGGAATTATGTTTAGAGGATGGGCAGCCACTCCAATTTGCCTGCAAAAAAATGCTAGTTAAAGTTTTAATGTGACAATGAAAAGAAAGAAAAGGGCATATCACTCTTTTCAAAAATTTTATACCAGAACAAAACAGAATGTAAGGTTGTTTTAAGAAAATTTTTGCATTGGTATCTTTTTTCTGAAAATAAGAGCACTACTACATAAGCATGTTGGCCACGGTGATGACATAAACAAACAATGTTAATTAATCAAGAAGGCTAGATAGAGGAAGTCTTCAAATTCTTAAAGTTGATTGTGAATTAAATTAATTTTGCTTTACTGTACATATGATATATGCATGACAAGAAAAAAATGCAATAATGTTATGAGCAATACAAATGAGCCAAATACTTACTTCTTTTTCAGTCGTCTGTCCTTTTCTGCTTGCGTTCCAAGTTTTCCTAACCCGAGGGAGTCCTGGCTGGCAAGATCAATGTCAGACATGTGCCCTGAGCATAAAATAAACAAGGAAAAGTTTTATTTTTAGTATGTCACTCTTTCATTCATTCATTTTTCATAAGTGATAATTACTGTTGAAGACTGTAAATAACCACTGTCAATTTCACCAAAAAGTCACACAAAAAGAGAATGGCAGTCGATGACTGAAGACACATTTCCCATAAACTCAAATCAAGGCAATTTAGCACTGCCAATCAACCTAACAGCATGGGATACCCATTTGAACAAACGGGAGAACATACAAATTGTACACAGCCAGCGACTGAACGCAGGCAGGCAGCCAGTCAACTAAGTCGTTAACTATGCAAATGCGCCACAGTTTCTATGACTCATCTATATCTATTCATTAATTTTTGAGCTCGCTCACTCCATTTTAGGGTGGCAGGAGCCAGAAACCTGTCCTGGCAGCACTTGGATGAAGGTAGAAAATAAACATGAAAAGGGTGCCAATCCACTGCGGGCACCTACATGCATTCAATCTCCCCCCGACTGTGCTACTTTAGAGTCACTAATTAACCAAGCAGGCATGCTTATGAATATTCCAGTACGCTGAGGAAAAACTATGCAGATGGAAAAATGTGCAGACTCTACATGGTTGGTACTTAGGATGAGACTCAAGCCCATGACTTGGGAGCTGAGAGACTGTAGCACTTACTACTTCTTCATTATGCTAATCTCACCTATCATTGATTGATAATGACATTGGCCCTTTAAAGGAAGAAGAACAGTAGCACAGTGGTTGTATTTACCATTATTTTTTGAGTATGTCTCTCTATTATAAAAAAAAATCTTGGAAGGAGACGAGACATGATTGTCTCAGAGACACTTTCACGTCCCGTGAAGCAAGTCTCCGTGCCAAGTGATGTAATCACTCCCAGGGCCTCGCGAGACAAGAGCTTAGGCAAAAAGATTTGGAAAAGTCCTGCATGGTTATGTCAGACACATTTCTTGTAGAGAGAAAGAAATGATATTCACTCACGGGCAGTTATATGTTGCGTTGTCACAATGTAATTCCAAACAACTGAATCAAAATTGAATGTGATATTGATGAAAAGGTAAAATCGGAAAGACGTCGAATATATGGACATAGGTGATATGACAGAAGTGCACCGTGTGAAATGCAGATCACGCGGCACTGCAGCAGCAGCAAGCCAACAGCTGATTGAGCAAAGAGGAGGTAAAAAACTGTATGTGTTTCTCATTGTATCACCATTTAAGAGGGATTGTCAGAGGAGCGACCGCATCTCCTTGGGTGTGCGCTCAGCCCCCCCTCTTCACAACACGAGCGGCAGAGATGCATAGTTGCTGGCGTGCATTTTTTGGGGGGGTAGTATTCAGGCAAAACCCAATAGTAATTTTAAAAAGAATATAGAAAATGCTAAACCTAGCCATTTACTGACATCAAAACTAATGCATTCTGTTTTCAGTCATTAATGTTATGGTGGCTTTGACTAATACATTTCCACATATCATTACATCGCTTCTTGAATTTCAGGACTGATGTTACAATATTACAAAAATAATTCTCAGTAATTTATACTTTTTTCATTGTAATTTTTGTCAAACACCTTCACACCAAGGAAAGATCAGGAGACGTTAAAACTGCACAAAAAGTTCACATTTTAAAATAGGATCAAGGATTAACTGAAAGGGCCAGGATTACAACCTCTTTGATGCCCAAGGCTCTACACTAGACCTACTCATTTAATACTTGGAAATGCTACCAATACAATATACTGCTTTGGACTGTAAGTAATATTATATTACAGCTTAAAAGGTAAGCTCAGAGAGGCCCTAGCCTTTTGTTATTGTAACTGCTGGGTATAATACCTAGTCCTGCACATTTTGACCATATATATTAAGTGGAGTGATGGCTCTGTGGCTATGGATCTGCAGTTGGTTTAAATTTCATTACTGCCAGAAGGGATCCTACTCCATTGGGCCCTTAAGCAATGCCCTTAACCTGAAAATTGCTCCTGGGGTGCTGCACAATGGCTGACCCTATGCTCTAACCCCAAAGTTCATGTGAAAAGAAAATTTCCCTTAAGGATTACCAAAGTATATCAAATCAAAAAATATATAATGTGTTCCGAGATTTTAGTTCTTTGTTAGAAACTTCATTATCAGAGGTAGATTTAACATTGGAGGAATACTGATATGTATTGTAATGACCTCAGGTTGGTTTGGGTAGGAGGCTCATGCTGCCTGCAACACCTTCCTTGGCCGCCCAACAATGCCACTGCAATTTCCCACAGGTTTTTGCATGCAGCTCCACATGGTCTCATTTGCTTCATTTTTTTGCCTAAACACTCAGGCTGCTGTCTCCACCTCAAATCTCACTTGAGCTCAAAGACAACACCAACTGTCTCACTTTCATCAACAATGAAAGACAAAAATCTAAACCAGGATCCTTAAAAATTCTGGAGTGTAACTAATGAACTTTAGCAGAGGAGAAGCATCTCTGAAGTGCTTGCAGATTAGTGCTCTCCATCTGAGCTCCCTTTGCCATGCCCTGCCCCGGGTTCACAACTGCGGTTCAATGCTAACCCCAATAATTCTGCTATGAGGCATTTATTTTTTCCTGCTTCTACCCTCTTTAAAATAAGTATTTTAGTTTCTAAAGATATTGCTATTACACTTTTGTGACATACTGACCAAATTCTACTTATTATTAAATAGACAGTTGTGTTTGAAAGTTTGTGAACCCTTTAGAATTTTCTATATTTCTGCATAAATATGACCTAAAACATCATCAGATTTTCACTCAAGTCCTAAAAGTAGATAAAGAGAAACCAGTTAAACAAATGAGACAAAAATAATATACTTGGTCATTTATTTATTAAGGAAAATGTTCGAATATTACATACAGTATTTGTGAGTGGCAAAAGTATGTGAACCTTTGCTTTCAGTATCTGGTGTGACCCCCCCTTTGCAGCAATAACTGCCACTAAATGTTTCCGGTAACTTTTGATCATTCCTGCACACCGGCTTGGAGGAATTTTAGCCCATTCCTCCGTACAGAACAGCTTCAACTCTGGGATGTTGGTGGGTTTCCTCACATTAACTGCTCGCTTCAGGTCCTTCCACAGCATTTCGATTGGATTAAGGTCAGGACTTTGACTTGGCCATTCCAGAACATTAACTTTATTCTTCTTTAACCATTCTTTGGTAGAACGACTTGTGTGCTTAGGGTCGTTGTCTTGCTGCATGACCCACCTTCTCTTGAGATTCAGTTTGTGGACAGATGTCCTGACATTTTCCTTTACAATTCTCTGATATAATTCAGAATTCATTGTTCCATCAATGAAGGCAAGCCATCCTGGCCCAGATGCAGCAAAACAGGCCCACACCATGATACTACCACCACCATGTTTCACAGATGGGATAAGGTTCTTATGCTGGATTGCAGTGTTTTTCTCCAAACATAATGCTTTTCATTTAAATCAAAAAGTTCTATTTTGGTCTCATCCGTCCACAAAACATTCTTCCAATAGCCTTCTGGTTTGTCCACGTGACCTTTAGCAAACTGCAGATGAGCAGCAATGTATTTTTTGGAGAGCAGTGGCTTTCTCCTTGCAACCCTGCCATGCACACCATTGTTGTTCAGTGTCTCCTGATGGTGGACTCATGAACATGAACATTAGCCAATGTGAGAGAGGCCTTCAGTTGCATAGAAGTTACCCTGGGGTCCTTTGTGACCTCGCTGACTATTACACGCCTTGCTCTTGGAGTGATCTTTGTTGGTCGACCACTCCTGGGGAGGGTGACAATGGTCTTGAATTTTCTCCATTTGTACGCAATCTGTCAGACTGTGGATTGGTGGAGTCCAAACTCTTTAGAGATGGTTTTGTAACCTTTTCCAGCCTGATGAGCATCAACAACTCTTTTTCTGAGGTCCTCGGAAATCTCCTTTGTTCATGCCATGATACACTTCCACAAGCATGTGTTCTGAAGAGCAGACTTTGATAGATCCCTGTTCTTTAATAACACAGGGTGCCCACTCACATCTGATTGTCATCCCATTGTTTGAAAACACCTGACTCGAATTTCACCTTCAAACTAACTGCTAATCCTAGAGGTTCACATACTTTTGCTACTCACAAATATGTAATATTCGATCATTTTCCTCAATAAATAAATGACCAAATATAATATTTTTGTCTCATTTGTTTAACTGGTTTCTCTTTATCTACTTTTAGGACTTGAGTGAAAATCTGATGATATTTTAGGTCATATTTATGCAGAAATATCGAAAATTCTAAAGGGTTCACAAACTTTCAAGCACAACTGTAAATATAACTACAGGACTTATGAAATTAAAGGAGAAGTATATTTAAGGCTGAAGCCAGAAAGCACTTCTTTAGGCAAACAGTGTTCGGAATCGGGAACAAATTATCAACACATGGAGTTAGAAACCCTGACAACCTTTAAGAACAATGTGAATGAGATATTGGGACATCTTAGCTATTAGCTAAACAAATGAGCTTGATAGACTGAATGGTCTGCTCTCATTTATAACATTTCTTATGTTCATATTAAATGCCTAAACATTCATGTACTGTATAATAATGTCACATTCTACAGTACACACAATACCAACTACAGACAACTGTTCTGTGTAGGGAAATTGCACAATGACAGCATTCTAACAGACTGGTGCTTGCATTTGTGCATGTGCTACACCTCACTTTATGCTAACTTTATTACAAAGGAGCTTCATTCTCAGAGGATTTATTAACCAAGGTATTACTGTATATATGTTGTCAGCCGCAAAGGCTAAATTTGGCTCTTACAGATTGGTTATACATGGGTAAGAAGTCTGGAGTGACTTACACCTCTTCTATTTAGGCCTGAGGCCAGAAGAAAAGCCATGACCTCGATTCTAGCAATGTTACTTTTGATCCCCGTGTCTCAAGAATCCAGCCACATGGGACGCAGCCATCCTTCAGAAAACAAGCTGCCTAGGGAACACATCTCTGAAGGTTTGCTTATCTTCATGTTATGTGTATCTTTTTAACGCTCCATCTATAAGCTGCTAGAGGCTAATTAACAGGGCCATTGCTGTGACTCACCAAACCTTTGTGATTTATTACAATCGTGTGTATAAAATCATCATCAGAAATACTCTGGAGACAGATGCACTGTAATTATGCAACTATTGTCATAAAAGTAACATTACAAAATAGTAGGAGGCAGTGCAACCTAGTCATCCGGAAAATCAAATTTGATGGGTTATTTTGGCTTCTTTACTAAAGAAATGCCTGAGTCACATCTTAGATGTCTAAAAGCAAAACTAACTCTCAGATGAAATCATCATTGGTTTGATCTGTCATTATTAAACAAAAACTAAATAGTCAGAGATGCTGAATGTTTTTGATGTACAAACACATTACATTAAAACTGCTTTTAAGCTAAAGGAATATATAGAAGTAGTTTTAACACAATAATGAAAAGTGCATGCAAACTGCAAAAACAATACATTTGTTGGATCGCTTGTTGTGGACTCAATTATAATAGAGCAGGGATCTCCAACTCCAGTCCCAGAGAGCTACTGTGCCTGCAGGTTTTCTCTCGTTTCTTAATTAGTGACCAGTTTTTGCTGCTAATTAACTATTTCCCTTTATTTTAATTGACTTTTCTTGAGACTCTGACCACTGAATTGGTTCTTTTTTCCTTAAATGGCACATAAAACATAAATTTTATGTGAAGTGAGCCAACAGATGACCAACTAAGTTGGGGCCTCAAACTCCAACCAACTTCACTTCATTGAGTTTCTTAATTTAAGGCTAATTCTCATTCCTAATTAAACCCGTTATTTAATTCCATAGCGCTCATTCTAACATGGCAGACAATTCCAAAACTGTTGATTTTCTTTTTTAAGAGCGCTGTCAAAATGTTTTGTGGACCTGAGCAGATGAACATTACTGAGGCCTTCATCTTTCTTTATTTTCAGTTATTGTGTGATGGACACAGGTTGTTCTTTATGTGTTGGTTCATTTTATGTCTTAATATTGTTTAGTTGCTAATTAAGGAAAAATGAAATAATTAAGGGACCTTACGTTTTACATCAATTAAAATTAAGGCAAAGAGTTAATTAGCAGCAAAATCTGGTCGCTATTTAAGAAAAGGGTTAGAATGAAAACCTGCAGCCATAGTAGCTCTCCAGGACTTGAGTTGGAGACCCCTGTAGAGACACTCAACCCTGAGACTTTCACAAATGAATTATTCAGGGAAGCTAATGCCTCATTCTGGGGTTTCCCCCATATTTCACAACATGTAGAAAAGGCTTGATGCTTACCCTGTAACTGAAGGAGGAACTCCATAATTTGCTTTTATGAGTTTCAGGGTTCCTGCCATGTATTACGGATTGGTTTTAGGGTCATAGGTGTGAGAAGGTGTAAGGAAAGCTGGGAAAAATTTGTTTGCTGTTAAATAAATATCACACAGCAGTGGCCCAATTAGTTGAATCTTGATTGGGGTGGACTTTGGTGGGAGGGGGCCCCTATGCTTGAACCATTTCTCCGTCGTCACCTAGGTGTTCTGAGGCAGAAAATACAGTATGTAATGTCAAAGCTTAGGAGTAACCTAAAGGTGAACAGACACTGCTTGAGAACAGTAGGTAGTATGAGAGTTTAAAGAAGTGTACGAGCAGAAACGGCATCCAAGACTATTAATGATATATAGGCAGGGACTGAGTATGCAATAGCAAATCAAAGAATTATATCTGATAGCCATCAGAGCACAGTATGCCATGCCACAGTATTTCAACTATCTATTTTTTAGAGAGAAAAATCAAGAAGGAGAGATGGAGGAAAAAATACCTAAAAATATTTTTTGCTGGCACCAGTTATTTACACACCATCAGGTATTTTCAGCTGTTAAGGTAAAACTAAGAAAAATAAAAACAAAAATAAAAAGAGAAAAAAATACATATATTTAAAAAATAAAAACACCAGTTTGCAGAGTCTGAGCACGTTTGTCAAGCTACCAGTAGACTTTACCATTTGTTCAGTAGGGATTCAGCAAGCTCAGTAATTGTTTGTAACACTTTGTATCCCTTCATTGTCAAAATGACTTTTCCAAACTATGTGATTTGTCAGCAGCATTCTGCTCAGGTATGTAAACTATGTTATTTTCAAAACATTTTTTAGCAATGTGCAAAGTGACAGGTACGCTGTTATTAACAAAATATAAGGACCTGTCAAGTAAGCTGAATAGTTCTTCACTTATGATGAATATTCAGGATGACCCATAAAGGTTTTGTTGATCAGTCCATTTCACCATCAGGTTTCTGAATTGTGATATACAATAAGGGCAAAGAAAGCTGGCAGCTCATCATAACTGACATGAGACCACACGAACCCCCTGTCATTTGGTTTCAGTGTGCAGTGCTAGATGAGCTGTCACAATTACAGCTAAATGCTGTCACTTATGAACAGACTGAAATGCTGTAAGAGATCATCTGTAATGGGATAAATCTGTCCTGTACATCTTGAATAATTTCGGGGGCCCTGTAGCTGCAGCCCAAGTTACTCCATGCAGAAGTCAGGCCATGTTCTTGACATCTGGCTGCTATGTTGAATCAATGCAAGTATTCAAGGACATAATTTAAAAATATCGAGACTTCAAATTCAAGGACTTAACTTGGAATTTAAGACCGTGTTTAACAGAAGTGTGGTTTATAAATTATAGATCTTTTGACTGATGTTAAAGATATGTTTTAAGGTGTAATAAAATATGCCATAATTTCATTTTACGTCACTTTTTCTCTCGGTCTTCTCTTAAATAAAATTTGACTGATTGTTTCATAATCTGTTTAAGTTCCATGATGGAAAGAATGACTTCCCTAAACCAAATCAAAGTATTTGAAAAGAATAACATGCATCAAGGATTTCTGTCATAGTCAATACTTATCTTATTAAATTTACATAATTTTATACACAATTCAGTTATGGCTTCCTATATTTTTATAATGTTAATAAACAACAATTAATATATTCAGTTCTTTATCAGAGTCAATTTGATGAGTAGTGTTCTTCATTAAAAAACTTACAGAGCTTAACAAGGTAAAGTTATACTTAAGTATTATTCTTACAAAAATAATACATATGAATTCTGTTTTCAATTATTATTTAAAAGTAAGGCATTTGTATTAGTTTAAATGTGTTCTTTTTAAATTAAATTTTATTTGTGGTTCAGCACAAAAGATGGCTAAATGATGTATTGGGTTTGTTAAGTGTAGAATAACAGTGGTTGTCTAAATTGAATTGAACTCAAGACAGATGGTGTTACTGTAGGAGGTTTTGAATTTTGTTTCAATTTTTGTTTTTGTTTCCATTTCAGTTTTTTTTTTTTTTCATTTATGTGACAGTGAAATAAGAGACCACAAGTATCTGGTCTTCTAAAACTGCTGTATACCTTAATGTATGTGAATAATTTCCTAATTATCAGATGATATATAACATATTCCAGTGCAACACTTATGTAAAACACATCAGTTACAAATCAAATGTACTACACTGTGTTTGAAGGACTTTTACTTGTATATGTATATATTATTGTATACATACAATGTCAAAAGATGTGGGATTTTTAATTAAAAATGTCTCTGAGAGTAGCCCAGTATTTTGCATTCATATTACAATATAATGAATTACATTTATGAAACACATTGTTTTATTTGAATAGTTTATATTAAATGAGAGAATGAACCTTTTATTTTATGGTATCCATCCATCCATCCATCCATCCATTTTCCAACCCTCTATACAGTATCCTTACTACAGGGTCATGGGGGTCTGCTGGAGCCAATCCCAGCCAACACAGGGCGCAAGTCAGGAAACAAACCCCGGGCAGGGTGCCAACCCTATTTTATGGTATTTTTTCTTTAATTCAAATAAATAATTTGATTTTTTAAATGTAAAATATTAAGCAATTCACAATGAAAACAAACAAATTCACAAGTTAAGTAAGATTTGTAATTCTACTAAAATGTGTCTTCCCTTCCCTTCTGTCCATCTGAATTATTCCCTTTGATGTGCCCAATGACTAAAGATTTTCAAATGCTCACACTGTCAGAGATTCCTTTTGTCATTTCTCATAGTTGTAGACATGATGCCTTAACAATCGCGTAATAAAACACGAACACGTGCAAAGTAACCATAGTTTGAATGCTATGGGATCACAAAGCCCATATATCCCGAAACATCATTGTGGTGCACATATTAAACTATCCAAAATCTCACTGAAACAAGGGAAGTAACTTTATGAGAGAATTAGTGTTCAAATAATAAAATAAAAAGTTAATTTGTGAAAGAATTGCTGTTTTTGACTATTTTTGTATTTGACTATTGCTGTATTTGACTATATTTTACCATTGGTTTTGTCCTAATAATTAATTGAAAAATTAGTAACGATTTCTGTGTACCAATTTTGCAAAACTCTTTAGAGTAAAATACTCAGTTTATATTTTACATATAAAGTAACACTTTATTAATATACAGTATGTTGGGTCAGAACTTACATTTGCATAGTACAACAAATAGACGTCTCCACTCAGCACTATCTAAAGCTTTTTTTAGATCCATAGTCTGCCTTCGGAAAAATCCAATCTGACCTTGTGACATTATCTGTTTTTTTTACAATAACTTTCACCATAGACTTAAAATTATTGTTAAGTAGTGACTTTTGTAAGTACACTGCAAGGAATGAGCATGCGGAATTTCAGCTTCCCACCTATATGGAAAGTGGGAGAATTAGTGATGAGTCAATGAGGGCTTTGCCTTTTATATGAATAGATTTCTTAGTTTTAATCTCTGTAATTACACTCTCAATTTCCTTTTTATGCTTTAATCGATCTAAGATCTTATTAGCCTTTCCTCCATGTTCAGAATGAGAATAGATGTGACTTTACAATTCATTTCTCCTGTGTTTAAAACATTGAATTCTGTTTATTTTCGTAGAATGCAGCATTGTAAGACCAGTTTCAGAAGACTTTATACTTAGTTCTGATGAATTATGTTTGTTTTGTAGAATGCAGCATTGTGTTATATATTTTGGATTTTGTTTTGTTTCTGGCCATTGCCTTGTATCCCATGTTCTAGGTAGTAAGTCCCAGGGCTCCAGAACCACAAGGAATTGCAGTGATGGGATTAAATGCTTGCCCAGTTCACCATTTTCTCATCTAAGCTGCGGACAACAAGCCTTGCTTCATCCCTTTTTAAAGAATATTTCTTTTTTGATCTCTAGTTTTCTGACTAACGCTACATTCGTAGAATCAGATTTTTCATTTCTCCTTTAGGTTTTGGTACTTTGGTTTTCTCGATATCCAAGTTGTGAGCCGTTTCTGTCTTTCATCTATTACCCCAGTTTCCCTTTAAAAACGTGTCAACTTGCAGACATAGCTGGCTTTGATATTCCCGACCAGGTGGCCTATTGCCATTACACAATAAAAAAACAATTTTAGAAGTTACTGTAGTTAGTTGTGATGCCCTTTGTCCCTTCAAATAACTATTAAGTGTTTCTCAGAGCACTTCAGTTAAAACCTAGGCATATATGTTATTTTTTATGAAATATGAGTAGAAATTAATTTAATAAAATCTTCATCATCTAGTATATTGGATTTATTTACTAATTGCGGGCTACATTATTGAAGCCTAATGAATTCAATTTCAAAATTAAAGGATCATGGTTGGAGATAAAATGACATCATAGTTGCAAGACTTGAAAGAGGGCAGTTATTTATTACAAGTAAAAACATTGCCAGTTTCTGAGTAACTCTCAATCACTGGCAAAGAAAAGGAATATTGTCCTGAATATGGATAGGGTGATCCTCCATGGGTACAGAAAGTTGTGATCCTTCATAAAATTTGAAATTATCAAGACAGTTTTAACCATTGTAACCATTATCTAAAGCAGATTTCATTGCACAATAAAAAAGCTCTTGCCATTATAAGTTTATTAGAAATTATATTGGTTATTAAAGTGAGAAATGTAGCCATGAATGTCCAGGAATTAAGGCTCATTGTGCATCTGCCGTTCACAGCTTCACCTGCACATTCTGTTTCAATAATTAGTGACAAGAAAAGCATGGTGGTGTTGTGGTTAACACTGCTGCCCTAAATTTTTACTGCTCTGCCTTTAAAACTTAGTTGTTATGTTATAGTCAGCGTTTGTTTCTTGGTTTATGTTTATTTTCTGTTTTATTGCTATTTATGCCATTTTTGCATTATTACTATTTTCTGTGTGTTTTTTGATTTTATGTAATTTTTGTTAATATTGCTAAATTTATTTATTATCTAGCATTTATGTGTATGTTGTTTGAATCTGTTCCATTTGTTTTGTGGGTAGAGCCCCAAAGAGGTGAAACCGTCATTAGCTCTGTGAGTGCTGGTCTGAACACCATCAGACAAAGCACCACCACATTATGAAACACATGTTTATTTATAATAAAGTTCACACACACACAGTGCTCCCAGCACCAATCACCCTCAACACGGGTCTTTCTCTCAATGTCTGTGGCCGCCTTTCTTCCTCCAGTCCCTGGAGCTTCTTCCTGCTCCAGCTCCCGACTCTAGCGCCTCGACTGTAGGAAGGCGGCCCCTTTTATGTCCACCCGGATGTGCTCCAGGTGCTTGCTGACGACCTTCTGGCGGCACTTCCTGGTGTGGCGGAAGTGCCGCACTAGCACCCAGAAGCACTCTAGGTGTCCTTGGAAGGTTCTTCCTCCACCTGCCCAGGTGGATTTGAGCCTCTTTGCTCCATCCCCGTGGTCCCCTCATCATCCAGGGCGGTTGCCCCCTCGTGGCCCGGGGGACATATAGACCGCCTCTCGGTCCTTCCAGGTGTCCCGGTTGGGTCTGGCCCTCAGCCTCCTGCCACAGCTCTTACATTGAGGATGAAGAGACGGTCCCAGAAGTATGTCATTGGAGTACGTGGGGTAGACAGCTTTCTGTGAGTATTGTATTGGATTGTCTGGTTTACTAAATGTTTGCTATTGTTTATTTGATTTTGCTATTAAATTGTGGATTTGGACTTGTTTGCCTTAAATGACATTTTTAGGCAAATCCTTTTTTTGCCCTTACTTTCCCTTTTTCCATTTTTGTTCTCTTTTTTGATTTTGGTGAATAAATTTTTCATTTATAAAAAATGTTCATTGGATTGTCCTTTAAGCACAGGGATTGTTGTATGTTTTTTAACTTTTAAACCAAGTGCCTCATTTTTCGGTCTAACAAAAGCCTGACTCTTGAGTTTGAGGTCTGGTTGCCTGGGTTGAGGAGTGAATAAATTACTGGTCAGGTTTTTTGTTTATTTTGACGCCTGTTCACCTCTTTTCAATATTTTGTGTTTCTCAATCTCAGCAATGATCGGGGCGCCATTTATCCTGAAGTTTTCCGTTCTCCTTGCATCTACAGTGAATTCAGAAAGTATTCAAACAGCTTTATTTTTTTTTGGTAAAAATTCCCGAAATCCTGTTTTTGCTTTGTCATTCTGGAGAATAGAGAGTTGCTTCATAAGGAAAAAAAATGCATTAAATTAATTTTAGTGCAAGGCTGCAGAAGAAAAAAATGTGAAAAAAGTGAAGGGGTCTGAATACTTTCTGTATTCTTCAGTAAATGTGTTTCGCAGTACTCCTGTTTGCTTTGACATTCTAATCATTTGCATGTATGGAACTGAAGTTCAGGGACAACTTCTGCCTCCCACCTAACGCTATCATAATTACTTCTGGCTACAAACAACCCGGCAATTGTAAAAGAAGGACTGAAAACGGATAGCTGTATAATCTAATGGATTTGAGTATAAAGGCCCAATGAATACCTCATTACAAAGGAAGTGCATAACTGTGACGGTGCCAGTCCTGCTCCAAGCTCCCTCTTCCTGTTTTGGGAGCCTCTTGAACCCAACACCGTTGGTAATGTAACTGAAAGAGCTGTGCAAATGGGGACAGCACACTCTTGGAGCAAGGGGCAGGTGCAAAGTGCAAAAGTGCTTTTATTTAAAAAAAAACAATAAAAACTAAACAGTGTCCAAATAAAATGCAGTGCAGTGCTCAAAGTTAGATATAAATAATCCATAAAAACAGGTACAAAAAGTAGAGGTTAAAAATAAATAATCCCTGAAACGAGATTAAAACAATGGGCTGGAAGCTGTCCCTTTTTTAAAAATCCGGTGCTGCCTTATTATATCTGGCGGCTCCCCAGCTTATTCCATATGGACATTGCAACAGGAGTCTCCCTATTTGCAGGTGCAGCTGACCTTCTACTGGTCCGGTAGCCTTCTGTCCCCTAGCTATGTACATCTCCTTCACTGGACCGAGACTCAGGTCCTCAACGACCAGTGAGCTCATACTGGTGCTCTCCATCCCAAGCCTCCTCGACTCCCACTGCCTTCTCAGCCTTATGCGGCGATACTCCCGGTCACTCCAGCTCCTCATAACCGTTCATAACTAGAGCGGCCACTTCCTATTGTCCCCACCGAGTGTTGGCCAAACACTCCTTTCCAGGGCTGTCCTCCCAGCTGCCTGCCTTATATCCAGTGAGCCTACTCTCACTTGCTCCCTTTCCTCACCGGCTTTTGCGGTTTCCTGCCTTATTCTCTCCTTAACCTCCATCCGTTTCATTTTCTCTTTTGTTCTTTATGTCTTATGATCGCTTGTGCTGGCCTGTACTTATATGGCTTCATGGGTGCAGAGTCTCAATCACGCACTGTAGGAAGCCAATGAAGCAACTGAGAATGATTGCACCTTCACGTGCAGGTGCGTCTCGCCCCAATTACCTCATCATCACCCCGCAGCTGAGTGAGCACACCCACGGAGACTGACACGGCCAAATGGATAATTTAAAAAAAACGCCATTCTTTCACAGTCGCGGACCTGCTATACCACAATAACTTCTTTATAAAGAGTATTGCGCTATTTGATGAGAACAGAGGACATTGAGCCAAAAAAGCTCACCAATTCTATCTACCTAATTTCTCCACATACAGTTGAGATATGAAGGACCCTAAAGTCCTACTCTCAACCACAATACCTAGTAAGTTATTCCATGTTTCTATGGTTTTCACTTAAGCTGGCACTTAAGTTATCAGTCTGCCTCAAGAATGATTTAAGATATGAAGAGGTAGGGAAGTGACGGTGAAGATGGTAGGGATGAGAACGTTGCCTGTACGCATGTGCCACACGGTGACCCTGCTGGCTGCTGCTGCTGAGAACTGATTCTACAATAAATAAAATAAAAAGAGGAATGACTTTGGAGGTCAATCATAACCAGGAAAGTGGATAGTACACGTCATGTAGTGTATGTGTACTAAATTTCAGGTCAATTGGCCAAACGGTTTGCGAGCTACAGGTGATTTAAAATCTTGGACAGACAAACGCACAGCCACAGTAGCATATTATATATAAAGATGTCTTAAAAAGGGTAAGATGTGAAAAGAAAAACCAGAGATAAATCTGATCAAATAGTATAAGATAGCCCACTTTTTATTACTGACAACTAATGAGCCTTTTACTCATTCTTCAGAGGTAACACAGTTGAGCGTTGTAAACTGCATTACTGTATACATTCTGAACAAAAAGGAAATAACACCTTAATAAACAGACTCTCACAGACAATATGTACAGTATTATCCATCAAAAACACATATGATATTACAAATATTAACTAGATGTTGGATTAATGCAAAAATAAAATATTACTAACCTTGACCAGGACCAACAAACTCTTTGGTCAGCTGACCAAGTCTTCCTTTTTCTTTTTTGCCAAACAAGCGACCTATAGATGATTTAATGCCTTTCTTCTTTGGGGCTTTATGGAGGGAGTCTTGGCTGCTGGTCACACTGCTGAGCGCGCCTGCTTCTACTTCCAGTGCAGTAGATAAACTAAAGACATAAAATGGAATTAACAAATGAGACCAAAATCAAACCTTATTTTCTTACATCTATTCATTAAATTTATTTTTTTTTCTTGTGATTACCAGCTCAGTCTACCATTTACAGAAATAATAAGCATAATTTATCAAAGGAAATTTATGAAGATAAACTATTTCTTATGAGCAGAAATACTTAATCACAATTTAAACACAGCAGGCGAATAAAGTAGCAGAGCACTGAACTTGAAAGGAAAGTAAACACAATTTTTTTTTCTTCAGAAAATAATAACCTCTATACCCTTTCTATAGATTGTAGCTACCACAGATCACATCTGATCAGTTAAAGCTATGCTGCTATGATGAATACAAGAAGAAAAGGGCATACGGGTATTGAATGCTTAAAAAGTAAAAAAAAAAAAAAACATTCATAAGCTCACATCAACATATTGACAGAGCATCAAGAGTAGAGACAGAAGCACGACCATGAAATTAAAAGATATGCATGGGGCATGGAGTGAATTTTGGGGACATCTTATTTAATGGAGATTAGATAGCCATTTGCAGTATGAAAGTGTTAGCATTTTGGTGGTAGTTTCAGTATTAATGTTTCATTCCTCAGAATAATACCTCCATCCATTTCTTAAATAATTGAGTAGGAGTCGTTTCTAGCATCACCCGTTGCAAGGCAGGAATCAACCATGGATGGGTAACTTGGCCATTGTAGGACACTGTGTATTACAGTAGGACAATTTAGTGTTGCAATTCATCGCCCACACACTTTAGCATCTGAGATAAAACCAATGTGATCAGAGAGAATATATGCAAATATGAGAAAAATGTTCTAATGTCACACATTTCTGCCCAAATTTAATCTGCTCTTGGCTTTCTATCCTGCACTTTTTATCACATTTTTTTGTGAGTACCTTGAACTTTACATTTAATTAAAAATCTTTGAAACTGAAATATTCATCCATCCATCTGTCCATTATCCAACCCACTGAATCCGAACACAGGGTCACGGGGGTCTGCTGGAGCCAATCCCAGCCAACACAGGGCACAAGGCAGGAACTAATCCTGGGCAGGGTGCCAACCCACCACAGGACACACACAAACACACCCACACACCAAGCACACACTAGGGCCAATTTAGAATTGCCAATCCACCTAACCTGCATGTCTTTGGATAGTGGGAGGAAACCAGAGCGCCCGGAGGAAACCCACGCGGACACGGGGAGAACATGCAAACTCCACACAGGGAGGACCCGGGAAGCTAACCCGGGTCCTGAAATATTCAGTGAATGATAATCAGTTTTTGACTGTATTGTAAAAACCCTTGAAGAAACCACACAAGGCACCAGATATAGTCCTGTTTGAACCTATTGCATAATTTCAGCAGCAAAAACCATGGAGATTCACTCAAAAGAGGCCCCAAAAATTCTGTAATAACTCTCGCTAGGACAAAGCAATCTGAATAAAACAACGTGCAATGTGCTCCTCAGTATATGGAGCATCGAACAAGCTGGCATGCCCCTGTGTCAGAGCGATGAGGTAGGTGCCAGACAGCCATCACAACGTTTAACCTCCGTTTGCAACTTCTGGGTGCATACCACCTGTATCCATTCACTCAGTCACTCGACTTCTCATCAGGATGGTGGTATACAGTATTGAGCAGCGCATGTTCATGGTGCGCCCCTATTGGGACACCAATTCGTTTAAGCGATGTCAGAATCAACTGGATGGTCGTGAGTTAAAGGAAGGCTACTTCCAGCAAGATGGAGCAACGTATCACACAGCAGCAAGGAGCATGGCAGAAATTCAGTCCTTCTTCAGCAACAGGGTAATTTCAAAGGGGCTTTGGCCACCACAGTTGCTGGATCTGACACCACCAGACTTCTTCCTTTGGGGTATGCTCAAAGAAAAAGTCAATCGGAACAAGCCTTGCACTGTGGAAGATTTGACAGAAAACATCCAACGTGAAATTGCTGCTATTCCCCCAAGACACTTGCCAATACGTTCAGGGAAAACGGAAACCACTTCCAGCATCGCATGTAATGCAATCGATTACAGATACATAAAGGTATACAGTGTATTTTTTTGGTTCCGATTGCTTCATCCTAATGGGAGTTACAACAGAATATGCGGGGCCTCTTTTATGTGAATCTTTCCGTAGTACACACATTACATAGAAACTGGACTGGTGCAAAAGTAAGTGAACTCAATGACTTACATCAAGGCATCAGAAATAGCTATTTTCTCTTGTGTCTATTTATTTTGTCACATAATTTGGTACAAAATTTTACTTAGTTGTGTGTGGAGCAAACAAAGCAGTGATTCTCGAAAAGCATTCCTGTTAAAACAAAAAAAATCTAACAAACCTCTCTCTAGGTTAGTCCTATCCCAAAACGAAAATGTGAGAGACATGAAATCTGCTTCTTTTAGATAGGAGAATGCAGAAGACAGCCTTCTGCCAAACTTTCTATCTTCATATATAATACACTACCGTGGCTGTCTGTTTGTCTGTCCAGGACTTTAAATCACCTGTAGTTCGCAAACCGTTTGACCTATTGACCTGAAATTTAGTCAACATATACTCGTTCATCCGTCGAATCGACAAGGACCATCTAGTCATCTGGTTAAGGATGGGGTGGGTCTGGGTGGGTGCGTAGATGGCTTACTAGTCCGATACGTGCTCAGAATAGTCTCTGGCAATGCAGACAGGAAATGGTTGTGGCAGACGATGGTCTAATGCTGTCTTTTCTGACTTGTCTGCGTTGTTCAACTGCCACGGTCCTGCTGGTTTCATAAGATTGAGCCCCCTTCTTGACAGCTGATCTCCATTTGGTTTTGTCCTGAGCTGTCTGTTCCCATTTAGTAGGATTGATGTTGAAGGCTTTCAGGGCTGCTTTGAGTGTGTCTTTATAGCGCTTATGTTGACCTCCTTGGGAGCGCTTGCCTTGCGTGAGTTCACCAAAGAACAGCTTTTTAGGAAGCCGATTGTCACCCATACAGGCTACGTGTCCTGCCCATCGGAGTTGAGACTGCATCAGGGTGGTAAAGATGCTGGGTAGGTCCGCTCTGGCAAGAACCTCTGTGTCAAGCACTTTGTCTTGCCACTTGATGCCGAGAAGCTTTCTGAGGCAGGTTATGTGAAAGTGATTCAATTTCTTGGCGTGACGCTGGTATGCTGTCCATGTTTCACATCCATAGAGCAATGTAGAGAGGACTGCTGCACGATACACCTTGATCTTGGTTTCTTGTCTGATACCACTCCTGTCTCACACAGTGCTGCGGAGTCTGCCAAATGTTACATTCGCTTTTGCCAGTCTGGCATTCGTTTCGTCGTCCATAACAACAGTTCTGGAAAAGGTGCTGCCCAAGTAGGTGAATTTGTCCACCACGTTTAGACGCTGCCCACTGATGGTAATGGTGGGTTCCACGTAGGACTTCCTGGGGACTGGTTGATACATCACTTCAGTTTTCTTTGTGTTGATTGTGAGACCAAAGTTGTTGCAGGCTTCGGCAAAGATATCAACACTGTGCTGCATGTCGGCTTCTGAGGCAGCGTTGAGGGCGCAGTCATCCGCGAACAGAAGCTCGTTGATGGTGTTTCATGTGACAATCAACATAGTCAACATATACTACGTGACCTCTACTGTCCGCTTTCAGGGTGAAGATTTTTATTACTCTTTTTATTTTTATTTTATTGTAGAATCAACTCTTGGTATCGGGCAGCAGCATGGCCGTGTGATGCATGCATATGGGTGCCGTTCTAATCCCTACCACCTTTGTGGTCATTTCCCTTCCTCTTCATATCTTTAATCATTCTTGAGGCAGATTGTAGACTTAAGTGGCAGCTTAGGTGAAAAATTAAGGAAAACGTACTAAGTAATTGCAACACAAACACTGACTTAATCAGTTTTAACACGAAAAGATGCCAATGAAAGAAGAGAAGCAGCGGGCCGCTAGGGTGGAGAAAAGGAGAGCTGCTAAGGAGGCAGCAAGTGCATCAACCTCTGAGCAAATGAATGCTAAATGTACAGAGAAAGAGTACGAAAACTATGAATGCTGAAGACAAGTGTATTTACTGCATGTTAACGCTGTTACTGGTTGTTGAATAATTGTGCTCGCCACAAGAGCTACATGACCTAATTCAAAGTCAACACCATGAAAATGAGCTAAAATTAACATATAAAAAGAACCACACATGGAATGAGTGGAATTATGAGCTTAAATAAATAGGTATGCCTGATGCTGGTGAGAATGACAGCACTTGGCCTCTTTAACAATGTCAGAGAACGCTAGTGTAGTGATCCTGAACCACTCATTGAAATTCTTGGGAATTGCTCTCTTCAATTAAGACCACAGATTTTCAGTTGGGTTCAGGTCTGAAGACTGAGATGGCCATTGCAAAACCTTCATTTTTTGTTGCTGCAATCACTTAATTGTCAATCTGGATGTGTGATTTCGGTCATTGTCTTGTCTGAAGATCCAGCCATGGTCGAATTTCAGTCTTTTGGCAGAGGTAATCAGATTTTTGGCCTTCATTGAATGGAATTCATTATGCCACTGATTTTAACAAAAGCCCCTGGACCACTGACAGAAAACCAGCGCTAAAGTTTTAAAGATCCATCACCATATTTTACCTTGGGTATGTGATTATGTTCTTTGTATACAGTACCCTATTTATTGTCAATAATGAGGATAATGTGTGAGGCCAAAAAATTCAATTTTTGTCTCATCTGACCACAACACATGATTCCAGTTGTAATTCCTGTGTTGTCTGAATAAGTTTAGATGCTGAGTTTTGTGGAACTTATCAAAAATAAAAAAGCTTCTGGTTATGGAGGTAGCATCTCACTACTGATTTTAAAATGGTGAGTTCCCAGGAGTCAACTAAACTTTGAAGACATAAAACTGCATTCTTTGGTCTTCTATTTGCCTCTCTTGCCATCCTCACTGTGCATGGACGCAGTATGCGGATGCATCTCCTTCCTGGCAAATTTATAACAGTGAATGCTTTTTAAACTTCTTTACTATGGCCCCTGCGGTGGGTTGGCACCCCGCCTGGGATTGGTTCCTGCCTTGTGCCCTGTGTTGGCTGGGATTGGCTCCAGCAGATCCCCGTGACCCTGTGTTAGGATTCAGCGGGTTAGAAAATGGATGGATGGATTACTATGGCCCTAATTGTGTTTACTCGTAATTTTAACTTAATACCCATTTTTGGTGGCCATTCCCCAATCTATGCAGCTTTTTTTCTCATTTGAGATGAAAGCCGTTTTGTTTTACCCTTGTTGATGACAAAAGGATTTTACCTGTGTGTTACCTCATACTAATACATGAGTGAAACAAGAAATGGTCTTAGACATCAATCAAGTTTAGCATTTACATGACCAGGTAAAATAAAGAAAAACTGGTCAGGCTAGCTAGAACTGAATTATCTCTGTTTGTCAAATAAGCCTTAAGCTTTTTAGCACAGGCCATGACTTTTATGCAAGCAAGACTTATATGTTCTGTGTACATTCATTTTCAATAGGCTATTTAGTATATTGAATTAACCTATGTCTCTCTGATTTAGTGGTAGTGATAAAAATGTTTACTTAACGTACTCATACTTACATAGTTGTACATGTTAGCAGTGGGTCAATGGTTTGATACACCTGCAGGGCACCTGTCCTGATTCTGCATTTGTGTGGAATGAAAGTCAAGTTGGGGAGCATGCACTGGTACAGTACGTTGCCGCACCCACTACACTATATATGTAGTGGTGGGCGGCCACAGCTATTACCCAGCTGGGATGCCAGCTGGATGGAGGGACTCAGGAACAGAGCATCTGCAAGGCACTAGGGGGTAGCCCTCCTGGGTGGCTGTGGCACCATGGATTCCTGCAGGGCACACTGGGAGCTGTAGTTTGGCACACCCCTCTTAGGTTCCGTGGGGGCCACCAGGGGGAGCTGCACAGCCCTACTTTGGGCTTTCACCACACCTGGGAGTGGTTCCTAGTCTGATTAAGGAGTTACCTGGAACAGTTCCAGGCCCAACATAAAAGGAGCCACCTCACTCCATTCAGGGAGCCAGAGTTGGGAGGAAGAGGAACGAAGTTTGACCGTGGAGTAGTGGAGGTGGAAAGGAGACAAAGAACTCCAAGTCCTATAGTGCCCTGTAGGAACCTGGGGCACCGCAGCAATCCCAGGAAGCTGCCATCTAATGTTTTGGGGAAGGCAATGTACCAAATCCATTGTTCTCCCCAGTCTTTCCATTATACGACCCTTCCAGCTTGATATTGTTCCTGGATCTAACCCAGCTGGGATGCCCATTTATTCCTCCTGGCATTGACATCCTCTGCCTCTGTTCTGGACAAGGGCCCTGTTTCTTGGTTTGGCATAGGGCGGGAGTGCCCGCTTCTGCATATCGTCCATCACAATATACAGGCTTGTAGTCAAAACACAGGCGAGGAGTTAATAGCAGCTTGTTCAAATTCCGACTGAATAATCTAAAGGAGAAAACTAATTCATAGGTCAGGAAACAAGGCAGAAAGGAAAACCAAGCAGAATCAAAAAATGATCTATTGAAAAAAAAATTCAAAACAAAATTATTCAAAAGCTAAGATAGCACTGTGACCGCATTGCTTTCTTAAATAGTAATGCGGCTGTGCTGACGCTATGAAGTACAAGATCAACAGTTGCTAGCAACATGCAAACAATATGCCCATGATTGCCTGAATCCCATAGCAAATGAGAAAAAATGAACAAAATGACAGCACAATGACATCACCTAAAAAAAAAATGAGAAGTATACAAAATACATGAGTATAACTAAAAAATGATGTGTGGAATCTGATTAGGGGTTCAAAGTAAAAGAACTCATGACAAGGGACCGGCCTGTCTGCAAGATCAAACAGAAAGCCAGCCTACCTGCCTGCCTTGGGTTTGGATTCCAGAAAAACAAAATAAATAAAAACAAAGAATATAAAACAGATGTCTGGTCTTATGAAGAGAAATAATAGATATTCAATTATTTTATATTTTTTAATGTTGCTGTTTTCCTATATTTCTGCTTCAAAACAAATGTTATTTCCTCTTTGTGAACGTCCTCAGGCAATGTGTCTGCTTATATGTAAAATGGTGTCTGTGTCCTCACATATCAGCATTCAAGCAATACACACAGAAACAAAAGCTGTGACAAATAAGAGCATTGTCACACAATGTCCCAGGAACTAACAGAAATTTACTATCAGGTATAAAAACAAAATGGTATAACAGTGTAAAAAATAATAACAAGGCCCTAAGCTGTTCACCTGGGCACATTCCCTTAAACTGTGGAAGAAAAAGTAAGCAACAGTATTAATTAATAGAAGGAGGTCTTTGGACTTGTGCAGTTAACTCTAAGCAGAATAAACACCTAGTCACATTGTCAAGACAATTGTATCAAGAAATATGACACTGTTAGTTACAGGTACACGACTAATAGAAATACAATAGGTATTTTTTAAATGTTATCGGCAAGGAACATAAAAAAATCAAGAAGTAGTTTTCACTCCTTACCCTCTTGTATCATTGTGGTAAGATGATGGCAGTGTGTGTGTCATTCTGACCTGACGAGGTGTTGGAGGAGGAGACGTTTCACACTTGATGGTAGCCTTGTCTTCACGACCTTCTTCATCCACAGCAGCAATCTAGGAATGGATTGTCTGACTTCAGACTTACAACAAAAAACTGAACGTCTCAGGATTTATACAAAGAAACTACATATGTGATTTCATTTGAGAAGAACTTGTTTTTTATTTTTAAAATCTGCTCATTAACAAAAACAGTACTGATTGTAAAACATCTAGTCTGTAAGATACCATGCAAAGCTACAAGGCAGTTTATACTGGACAAAATTAAACTTGATAATGACTTGCCATTATATTTAATAGAAAAACATGTAGCTCTGTATCAGGCAAAAGTGAAATAGTTAACAGATGTAGTACATTACCTTTCTTCTATGCTTCCGCAAATCACTGGGCTGGAACGTAAAAGCAAGGGAAAAAAATGGAAAAAATAAAAACATACATATGATAATTAAAACATGCAAAAACATAAATAATGTAAAAGCACATATCAAATTCTTTCCATCAGCATAAACTTTCTTCAAATACAATCCTTAGTTAAGCAGAGACTGACAATAGATCCTCATTTTCAGGTTTACAAATCAAATTACATTAGGGAATATACTGCTGCATAATGCTACATCTTCGCTTCTCGGGTCCTCCCTGCATGGAATTTGCATCTTCTCCCTGTGTCTGCGTGGGTTTTCTCTGGGTGCTCCGGTTTCCTCCCACAGTCCAAAGACATGCAGGTTAGGTGGACTGGCAATTCTAAATTGGCCCTAGTGTGTGCTTGGTGTGTGGGTGTGTGTGTGTGTCCTGCGGTGGGTTGGCACCCTGCCCGGGATTGGTTCCTGCCTTGTGCCCTGTGTTGGCTGGTATTGGCTCCAGCAGACCCCCGTGACCCTGTGTTCGGATTCAGCAGGTTGGAAAATGGATGGATGGATAATGCTACATCTATTTTTGAGACATTTTGGTTTTCCTGATATTATTTATTATGTAGATGTACTGAGACTATAAATGCAGAAATTGATCTTATTTTCACACTACCTATAAGACGACTTTAGTTGTAGGCTGTTGTGTGATAGCCATAGATAATTCAGAATAGGATAGAATAGGAGATATATTGTGCATATTTATACATATACATATTTATACACACACACACACACTGTATACCTGTATATGCACACACATATACTGTATATATATATTATAATTCTAATCATGATCAGAAGCAATGCTTCAGTTAGATTCTAAGCACTTATTTTGAACTAGACATTAAGCCTGTTACAATAACGGGCGCTAGAACAGTAGTGCATAAACATTTGTATGAACAGTCTATATTAAATGGCAAGGGACCTTGTATGTGGCTGTAATATGTGTCACTGTATTGTGTGCCTTTAATTTTCTCTCTCAGTAACACTGGTTTGTATTTCCGTAAAATGCCTGTAATTTTGTATGACAGTAATACAGTGGAACCTCGGCTCACGACCATAATTCGTTCCAAAACTCTGGTTCTAACCCGATTTGGTCGTGAACCGAAGTAATTTCCCCCATAGGATTGTATGTAAATACAATTAATCCATTCCAGACCGTATGAACTGTATGTAAATATATATTTTTTTACGTTTTTAAGCACAAATATAGTTAATTATACCACTGAATGCACAGCGTAAGGCCGGAGTTATACTTCACGCGACGCGACGCATGCTGCAGAGGACGCTCCTGCTACGCAAGCGTTGTAGTGTTTATACTTGCGCGCGTACTTTACGTAAATCTGGAGGAATCCACCAGGTGGCAGTGCGAGATATTATCACAGTGAGAACATGTTCGGCTTCTCTGTGTTGTGAATTGCCTAAAACGCCTATTGAATTCCGATAACACCTTACCGCAATATCTCTGAAAAGGATGTTTATTGATTAAATCCATAAATCCAGGGATGTGTCCATTCCAGCAAACATTGGGCACGACTGAGAAACAATCCCTGGACAAGGTCTCCGCTCATCGCAAAGTGCACTCGCATACACTAGCGTCATTTTAGCGGCACCAAATCCCCAAATCTGCATATCTTTGGAAGGAAACCGGAGCACAGTGTGGAATACAAGCAGGATATACCAGCAACATAACTCCCTGCGAGACAGCAGTGCTATCGCTCCGCCGCCGTGTCACCCCCATGTGTGTAATTATTCCCCCCATGTGTGTGATTATTAACAGTATTCATTATTTAAACAAAATTATATGTAAAATGTAACATACACACTTTAATGCATTTAATCATGAAAGTGATATCAAGTACAAATCTAAAGATTCTAAATGTGCAGAGAGTTGAAATATCATACATTTAACTTTTCTGTGTGGTGATAATATTGCTGCTTGCCGCAGCTGTCAGGTCCAAGAAGCTCGCAGCGATTAAAAACTGGGATGACGTTTACAACCGTTTGCTTTAATGATAAAGTAAACTACGAGGTTAAAGTGGGCAATTTGAGATTAAAGCCGAAATTTCCCCTTTAATCACAAAATACACGTTTTCACTGTGTCCTTTATTTTTTTCTCAGTGGCTCAAATACAGCGATATACATTATGTTGCTGTTGTTAAGTTGCAAAAAAAAAAAAACGGCACAAAGATGTTATGTGAGACTTTTAAAATGCATCGTGTCATTACAATCGGGAATATGCGATGCTTGAATATAAAATCACCACGAATGCATCTGTATGTCAGCTTTGTGCTTCACCACATCAAACCATTCACCAAACAGCAAAGCAGGCACATCGATCCCCGTAGGATCTGCATAGAGGCTTTCTGTCACATGTAGATAGTAAACAGACACTCTGACGTCACATTCCGACTTTTAGCACACTGCGCCCCCCGACTTTTTGCTGGTACTGCAACTCGCGCACGCGTCGCGTTAATTTCTGAGGACCTGCTCAGAGGACGCATGAAATGAACGCTGGGGACGCGTGGCAGCCATGATGCGGGCGCGTACGCGTTCTGAGCGTGAAGTATAAATGAGCCCTAATAGTAAACTAAATGTAAAAACATTGAATAACACTAAGAAAACTTTGAACAACTGAGAAAACTAAGACTGGAAGAGTTCGCGCTATAGCCTTACAACCCGCTCGCTAAAAACACCTTTTTTAATGAGTTTTAAGCACAGGGAAAAAAATGAACAGTTGAAAAATTAATAAACAACCAAGAAAAGTAACACTGCAACAATGCACACGCGCGCCTGTGTGTGTGTGTGTGTCCCGCGCGCGCCTGTGTGTGTGTGCGTCCCGCGCGCGCCTGTGTGTGTGTGTGTGTGCGTCCCGCGGGCGCCTGTGTGTGTGTGTCCCGCGGGCGCCTGTGTGTGTGTGCGTGTATGCGTGCGTGTGTCTGTCGTGCACGCGCCTGTGTGTGCGTGTCTGTCTCTCATGAGTCTATGTATGTGTCTGCACAGGGAATGCCTCGTTACCTCGTTGAAATTGTACACCCGCACATCTACTACAATCTCTATAATATTTCAGGACAAACAAAATCACAACAGGATACAGAAATTTTTACCTATAGAGACCCCTAAACTTTGCAGTGATGTTCCAGCAAATAAGAAGTACCAGTCTCAGCTTTAAAATTGTAGAATTGTTTTGATGTTATTTTTCACACAAGGCAATAGAGGCTGGGGTGATGGCTCCTGATGCATTGCTGGTTGCTGAATATTTGTACCTCTAATTGCCAATCTAGTTTTGCATATTGGCAAGTTGTGTATATTACAGTTAGAATCATAAATGTAGAAAAAAACAGCAGAAATGGTAACCATAACACACAGAATCAAACAACTGTAAAGAACAAATGACCATTTCATTTATAATGCTATATTAAATTAGTATGCCCAAATCACAATACTGCAAAAAAAATTTTTTTTTTTTTCATAGTATTCTGAAAGACACAGTTGATAGAATGTGCTATAAAAAACCTCCCAGTTCTTCACTGGTTTGTAGGTGGCAGCACGGCTAAGCACATACTTGTATGCAACATCACACTTTTGTTCTTCTTCATTTTCCTGTCCTTCTTTGCTTTTTTTTACACTATTTGCTAATTTTGTGTCTGACTAAATTTATGGATGACTTCACTTTTTATTGCCTTATCTTATTTGGTTTTCTTTTCTTGTATGAAAATGTGCAATATACAAAATTTGTTGTTGTTCACGTTGATCATTGTTCAAATGTCAATGGATGACATACCTGAATACACAAGAAGATTATTTGAGAAAAAAGGTTGCTGAAATTAATGGCTTGTATAATATGAAAAAATAAAGAAAAGACTCTCAGTTTAAAAAAATATAAGAGCAAATTATCTAGGTTAGAATGCTGGGTATTAATTTTTTCTTTCTTGACTATGATTTCTGTCTTTTCAATATAGGACAATTTCTCCAATTGATCAATTTTTTTGATCTTATATCTATTTAAATTGCTAGAGTGACATGTTTGTATCTGAACAAGTTTTGGTGCTTGATATCCATAAGTAGAGCTGCATTCAGACAGAATGTTTAGGCATTAAATTGTGGAAAGGACACAGCCGCTTTGTCTTGGTGTAACCACAAGGCAAAACAGAATGTATGTAAAATGAATGTGTCAATGTGGCATCGATTGTAAGGAACAGGTAGAGAAATTCAGTTGATGAAAATAATTTCTTATATGCAAGACAATTACGGTAGCCCTTGTGTTTGTATACTTACTGTATGTGTAATCAAGTTAAAAATGATCATTTATCTGGTGGCAAATAATAAAGGTTATGAATTAAAAGCTACTGGAATTATCACCAAAACTGGAATATCATACTTCAAAAACAGGCTAACTTGACTTACCCTTTCATTTTTTAACTCTCTTTAGCAATTAAAATGTTTTGAAAGTTGTAGAAAAGTTGGAAAAATAAAAACTTTGCTAAGGCTAATAACCACATGTTTAATGAGAAGGCAGCTAAATGAGACTTTTGGAGCGTTGTAACTCCACTGCCAGTCAGTAGTATTGGCGTAGGTGAGACCAAACATCCACTTGAATGCTCATTTGTTTATGAACCTTCAATATTTGATGTGCAACCACACAAAAAAAGTTTCCCGTGGCAGCTCTACAATGTACATGTAGATATGTAGGTGGATGATAACATATAATAGAACTAAAATTGTTATAAAAATATAAAATATTTAATGTTTAAAGTAAAAGTAATCTTTAACAATGAACAAACATTAAATGGTTACATTTACTAAATTTAAATGCAAGAGAAAAATATGCTAATATGAGATCCTGGAGTACCAGGAAGTCGTAAAAGTACTCGGCTGCACAAACAAAAAAGAACAAACATATTGTATCATTTCTGCAATATGGATTTACTTTTAACTGCAATCATCATAAAAAGTGCAGCAAGTGTGCTTAATTTGTATGAAACCTTTGGCAAATTAAAACATGAATCCCGTAAAATATAAAAATTCAGATATGCTCCCTGAAAGACTGAGAAGCACTTGATGATTTCTTATTGATAAAAACAAATTAATTTTAATTCTGAAAAAGTACTTAATAGCATTTTATTGATTGTCACACCTGATTTTGAAAGCAAAAAAAACTCATCCAATTGGAAAAATTTTAACACAAACTATTCCAGGTAAAAAATATTCAGACGAGCTGAAATTTCTCTCTCAAATGATCCAGTTACTAACAGAATTCCAGAATTTAGGAATGACTCGTTTCAGCAACTGCAGACTTAAGTACAGTGATACAAAATACATTAAAAGGTGTGTAACTTAATAGCTGCAAAGATCAGTGCAACGGTATGGGATCCGATTACAAGAAACTGTTACTGCATTAAGGAGTAAAATGGCTGTCAAAAAGACAACGTTTGACAAGTTGAATGGGTTTAAAAATGAAGTAATGCTGTTCTGTCTGAAAATAACACCGGTTTTGACAAATAATTTCACGGCATCGTGAGAAAACTTTACATATTGAATATGAATCTGCAGAGAGAGAACATGAGTATTTTTATTTTGAAAGATACAGTCTAAGTGTATATGAAAAAAGTGACTTATGTGGGACTATATATGGAAATGACTCATTTGGAATGTTTTCAGGTACTGATAACTTTTTCAGTGAAAATAATTAAAATTATAATCTGGTTAAGTGGACTACAACTGATTGTTTGGTATACAGTATAAATATACAGTAAACATAAATATTTTCTTCTAGATTTTCAAACAGATTATTTTGATTGGGGTCAAAAACCATTCATTATAAACAAGTAGCAGGTGGAACATCTCTCGCTGCTGACTAAAGAAGCATTTGCAGAGTTTTCCAGTGGAACACATTTTAAGGTTGAATTGTCAAAGAAATCCTTGAATGCTTTGTGTCTTGGCATTAAGGCTGAGTTTCCAGTCCTCCTTGAGATAGCAATGACACCTCTTCTACCATTTGCCACCACCTAGTTATGTGAATGTGACTTTTCAACACTGGCTCTATAAAAATAAAAAACACTCAAGTCTTAACAATGTTGAACTTGCAGTCACATCCATGCTGACACAAATTAAGCCAAGATTTAATTTACTGCGTCAAAATATGCAAATATATCCATCTCATTAAAGGCTTTTATATTCATATTTATTAATAAATAAATAAATTAATGAAATATTTTGCAAGTATTTTAATTATGCCATATTTTTTGTAAAAATAAATGAATATGACTTTAGTTTAATGAAGTTCTTGTTTAATACTGCAGTATAAAGTGTTCATGCTGTTACATACTTCCAGTATAAATGTTTCTAACTTTACTTTAAAATTCGAATGAGCAAACTCCAATAATACCAGAGGCTGCAAAAAATGTCTCATGTAAAGGGACTGTAAGTTAAAAAAGAAGCAACAGGTGTATGGTAGAGAAATACTGTATTAGAACAAAAATTAAGTCTTGTAAACAATTTGCAAAGAAAGCCTGTGATGGTGTAGCAGGGGTGTCCAATTCCAGTCCTGGTGGGCCGCAATGGCTGCAGATTTTCATTCTACCCATCTTCTTAATTAGTGAGACATTTTAGCTGCTGATTAACTTGTTTTGCCTTAGTTTTATTGACGTGACTCAGACCCCTCAGTCATGTTGGTCTTCTCAGGTCGCCAAAACATCTTGACGGTGGTCTTAGAAAAAACAGAAAATCAACAGTCTGCTGAGAGCAGCAACAAGTCATGATAGTCAACAACGGCTTTAATTAACAGCAAGAATCGGCTTCTCATTAAGAAACAGGCTGGAGTGAAATTGGCAGGAGTTTGACGTTCCAAATAAGATGGTTATCTGTTGGCTCGTTTCACATCTCATTTCTGTTTGCCTGCCAAATGGATCAATTTAGAGGACTGAATCTTTAAAAACAGGAATATTAAAATGAAGGGAAAATGAGTTAATTAGTAGTGAAAACTGCTCACTGATTAAGAAGATGGTTAGAATGAAATCCTCCAGCCACTGTAGCCCACCAGGACCGGAGTTGGACACCCCTGGTGTAATGCATTTTTGCCCAGTTTTCATTCTTTATATAAATGCAGAGTGGATTGTCTTTTGTGGCTAGTGTTTGGGATGCACAAGAATAAGAGTCATTAAAAGGGCCTTAAAAGATGAACCAGTAAAGAACACAAACAGTAAAAGCAAAGTATTGAGCTCTGAGCAGGAGATGAGCAGATTCCTACAGGTTGGTCCTACAAAGGGGCTTTTCCCTTGCATCCCCCCTGTTCAAAAGATAAAAATTATACTGAACAAAATGGCAAAAATCCCATTTTATGCAAATTTGAGAATATTTTATGTGGGGTTCTTAACATGTTAAGCTATCAGAAAAGTAACAGAGATTTTTACATTTGCTTCATACTGTAATAACATTTATATATGACAATTTTTAGTGAAATCTGAGAAGACCAAATACTTTAGTACTGTTCTGTCATACCACATTTAGTAGGAAAAGGTCATAATCTAAGCACATGAAAATTTTGAAGTAAAGCTGTGTGTGTAAGACTTTTTGGTACTCAGTATACCTTTCACGATTGTCTAGATATAAATATCTCTCATTCTTTGGATAATATCCCTGCCATGTAGTCTGTTTGTCCATTACCATCAATCTGTCACAATTTTCAGTTTTTATTGTTAGATAAAATTCGGGTACAATTGATTCTGTGTTTAACTGAAATAAAGGAATGCCGATTATTCACAATATTGGTGGCATCATCTTGGAGACATTTTGTGTTTGCTTCCTCTACTAAGTTTATTTTTTGTAGCAGTGATGCTTCCATAATTTGTTTTTACAGCTTACAAGTTTGAATCTTTCAAACTTTAGTGATATGATCTTTAGCCTTCCTGTTACAAATCTTTGCTAGTTATTTTTGACCAATGTTTTGCATTACTCTATTTGGTGACTTTTGAGATTAATGAAATAAATTAGTGTCCTTTGGGACAAGCTTTCCAAATCTAGACTCATGTTTTCCGGTTACCTGGCCATAGCATGTAAATCAGACATTGACTATTACCATCTCAACCATCACAGACTTACAAACTAGGGATTTTTTAACATTTAATTTTTCTTTTGTTGTTTGTAAAGCATTTTAGCTACACTTAGGTATGCTATATAAGTTTCTGTTCTAAGGACTAATTCTTCCCTTTAGTGTCTATTGTGCATCATAACATATGAATACAATAATTTAAAGGCAAAGTTGAATGGAGGCATATCATTAAGCAAAGAACCCTGGGCTGAATTGATATTTTCAGTTTGCATTTTCGTTATAAGCTGTATTTCGTATTTTCTTTTAATAATTTAATAAGCATCCCAACTTCAAGGAACTGTCTTCACCTACATACAGTATCAAACAGACAATCTAGATTCCTCCCCAAAATCCACCTTTTCAAGTATGAGTGTGACTGTTACTACACTGTTGGATGCCACCACACCAGATACTCCTGCATAGCCTCCTGTTTTTAGTAGGGCAGTCACCGGGTTATACAGCTTTTACAGGTTAGAAGTTTCTTTGACTTTTTAGTGACATATCCAAGTGCATGTCAATGTTTCCTAGTTTTGAGGACATCATGCCTTCATTTCTTGACCTAGTAAATGGTTTGCTACAATCTCTTTGAACCCATTCACAAGTGATCCTCCATGGCATCAAAACACTCCTCCCACACATGGGCATTTGCTTCAGTCACTGCTGCAGCTTACACCTTATTGATCTGCCTGATCTCATTCAAATTTCTAGACCTCTTTGCACTATCAATACTTTTACAGCTGCTTTCATTAACTACACTCCACCTATAGGTCACTGGCCTGCCACCATGACAGGAGCTGACAGTCGTTTTCATCTAGGCTCATTGCAGTATTGTCCACTATAAACATCTACAAATCAATCATCTATTAAGCAATCATTCTGATTACATGCCTAAAACTAATTCTAATATGGGGGAGAAGCTCATCCAAAGGTGAGTTCATCCCAAGGAGTTGTCTCCTCTAAGGCTCTCCCAAGATGCCATACCTATCAATTAGGGTTTCCTGAATATATCTGGCCAACACTCTGAGAAAGTGGTAATAAGTGGACAAATCATCTCTTGACCTGAATATTCTGAATATATATATATAAACTTCATTTGGATCTTGATCTTTTTTTGTCCACGAATGAATTAGAAGAAGAAGCACTAGATGGCAGTAGAGACAGCTAAAACATAGGCATTGCATTAAGAATCTCCTCCAGGCTTATATTACTGTAGACTGTAGTACTCCAGTCACACCTCAAAACACAGACATTCAAACTAAACAAATTGTTGTGCTTTAAATTAACTAAAGAGATCTTCATTTAGATCTTGATCTTTGTTTGTCCGCGAATTCCACGCATGCGTAGACCACCTTCCAGT
Source organism: Polypterus bichir lapradei (assembly GCA_026402145.1). Taxonomy (NCBI): domain Eukaryota; kingdom Metazoa; phylum Chordata; class Cladistia; order Polypteriformes; family Polypteridae; genus Polypterus; species Polypterus bichir. The sequence goes on along the minus strand of JANRMT010062792.1, from coordinate 1,793,804 downwards.
TTAGTACGTTGTTGTTACTCACGGATGTCAACAATGTGCCGGAATAACGAAAGGGGTGGTGGACAGTGTTACGCTGGTTAGCTCCTGAGGCCTGGTTAGAGAATGAGATTGCTGAAGATAAAAGGTACGTGTCTACGTAACATATGACTGAAAGAAAGACAGTGGGTAAAATGAATGACAACGTAACAGCACGTTCCAGAAATCATTATTGTTATGTTGTAGCCGGCGAGTGCTGCGTGTCTCACAGTTGTACCGTGGCTTGCTTACATGTCAGTGAAGTGATCCCTATTTATGCTTTAAAGAGCCTGGATACCTATGTGTCCCCCTTTTATAACCATTGCTCCATGTATATTGCATTACTCTTTCGATTGCCACAAAGCAACCTGCGAGATTGGAGAAAGGTTGAGAAGACATCGTGAGAGGAAACGATACGTCGTGAAAACGAGACGGACTGTGAACGGACAGAAGCAGAAATGCTCCTACACCATCACATAATTACTATTTGGACAGTGATTCTGAGTAGGCCGTTCCTATCGAATCAATGTCCAAGGGGTTTTTTTGTAATTTTGTTTCCCTTATAAAAAATCATAATGCTGTGCGACGAAGGGCCCAGTTCACGACTGGCAGCCGCGTTTAAACAGGGAGCCCTTCACAGACAACTTTAACTTTATATATATATATAGTCACACACGTGTGCATGGGAGACAGCGCTGAAACACAGACACAGGGGGTGATCAAGTGTACTATTACCTTTTCTCCCATTCTTACAGGAGCAGTAAGAACTAATCTCCTTCCACTTCTGGCTTCAGACCACACCCTCTGATGACCTCACATCCGCCTTCTTTCCAGATAACCCACCTGTTCCTGTCCCTCAACTATAAAAGCTCACCACCTTTCCTCTGCAGACAGTCCTTATTGGTGACTCAGTCACGACAGGTTACTCGGCGGAGCATCACGCAATCCTTTTCTTTCGAGATACCTGACAAATATACAGGGTGGTACCCCCCAAACCTTTTTCCTGTCTTTATTTCTCATTACAATATGCGGCATCTGATCAGAAAATAAAAACAACAAAACCCAATGAACTTAGACACCAAGTACAGTTATCTGGAGTCTTTTTTTTGAATATGCCCAATATATGACTTTAAAAAAGCCCAAAAACAATTTACCATTCAGAGTCAGATTAAACAAAATTGGCTCATCCAAACAAATTGATTAAAATGAAGTAATTCAGCCTAATATACATCATGAGTCATAAAGTAACTTCTTTGAGCCAAACAGCTTGTGTGTTGGTCGCTATTTCACTGTGATTAGAATGCCCTGCTCAGAAGCATTTGGTGGTTACATATGTTTTGGGACACTCGGCTGCTGGTTAATTACTCTTGATGGACTACAACATAATTGAAATAGACAGCAATTAAGCCCAGTGCTAACAATCAGTGTTCATTAATTATTTTTATTTCTTGTAATTTTCAAAAATGTTTTTTTGAAAGAGTAAAGACCTAATATAAATACTATGAGTTTTCCAAATCAGAAAAAAATACTAAACTTACATGTTGTCCTATGATGGCTTCATCTCCTGGTGTTACAGGGGATATTAATGAAATGGGAGGGATACTTCCAGATGCCTCTTACTGCAGGAATACACTAACATTGCAAGCACCAGGACACCTAGAAACCTCAAGATTGTCCAGCATGACCTGATTACACTAATAGCAAGAGGTTATTAAAGACCACAAGTCATTGTTAACAAGACTTTGCCTGACTTAGTCAACAAGACAGGGAACTAATAGGCATGTCCAAGCATCCATGTAAACACAGAAAAGTATAGTGGGGGAGAGAAAAGCAGGGTTACGGGACCATTTCTAATAAAATAGGACAGGAACACTCATGCAAGCACCCACATTCACAAGGGGCCAATTAATCTAAAATGCACATTTTTAAGAATGTGAGAGAAAAACCAAAGCACCAGAATACCTGGAGGAAAAGCATTAGTCTCAAAAACTAGTTCTATGGCAGCGATTTCAGCATGGGAAAGGAGCTATATGAATGTTTTATTTTTATTTGTGTTATAAATGTTTTCAATCCTTAATTATTCAGCAAGTTCTTTTCCATTCTTCAATTGTGTTGAAAGGCTTAAACCATAAAGTAGACAAAGACGTCTAATCACAAGTACTACTAAGATCTTAGATAAGAGGCTTTTAAGGATGATCTGTTCGATGCTAGTTCAACATACTTACCAAGGTCATAACCCCCATTCGGTCCATCTCACGAGCAGGGCTGCGGGGTGTAAGTTTTGGTGTAGAATGACCACTTGGTGGTGAAGAACTGGCCAGAGATGAAGCAGTCACAGAGCCAGTAATTGAGGTCCCAGGGTGAGCTCGAGCTAGATTTAACCCTTCAAGGCTGACACTAGCAACACGATTTTCAATTTCCTCAGCGCGCAGTTCTGTCGATTCCTTTTCTTCCTGAATTAACCTAAAAATATATATTGCTTGACATCAAAATTTTTGCTAGAGAAAACCTTGTCATTTCAATAATGCCAGCACATTTATCAATTCAGCTAAGAAGACCTTATGTTCTGTAAAGGAGAAGTATGGCATTGCCTCTTTATGTTTGGGTTTAGAATGGCACAGTAAAACAATGGTAATCCATGAAAATGTTATTTCTGAATCAAGCATAGATATTTACATGTCCACAAACACAAAATACATAAAAACTAAATCAATTGCCCAACTTATACATACTTACTCATCTAAAAAAAATAAAGGTACCACCTAAGACCTTCTAAAGATGGACAAAAATGGAAAGCAATTAAAAAATGCTGTTTCCACCTCCAACAATTCAATACTCCTCTTACTCATTATATCTGATTGCTCCATCGTGGGCTTGATATCATTGTGAGAATTCATTCTGTGTATGTGATCCTAACAGCTGTGTATAACATACTGTATATAGTTTTAATGTGTTGCGCCCACAAAAAGACAAAGAGGATAACTCAATATCTAGCCATTCATTAATTTATTGAACCCATTGAATCAATTTTCTTGGGTTTTGGTCATAAATCACATGCAAAGTAGGAACCAATCCTAGTTGGGACACCATACTGTCACAGGACACACATATGAATACACGTCCATTTGTTTTTAAGATAAATTTAAAGTTGTCAGTTACATCAACACAGAAATGGGGAAACCCCACAACACAGTGACCAGAATGGGATTCAAACCCAAATGCCTTGAGCTGGAAAGTAGCAGAGCTAAACACTGCACCATTCTAGCTTAATTAGAAAAAAACAATCTTTATTCTCAGTAAATGACTGACATATATGGTGTCTTCTCCTTCAAGCTGAAGAGCCAGAAATGGAGGACTGATGCATACTGTAAGTAAATGTCAAAATGAAATAACTTTTATCGTTCAGGATGCAATGGGATTTAAGCTGTATATGAAAAAATCAAGAATTAAATCTTTTTACTCTATAGCAAGTTTATAAATTTAAATGAATTCACATTCTATTAAAACACCAGGATAAATGCAAGTAAAAACTTTACAGAATAATAATGCATTTTTTGATTTATTCTTAAAGAGAAGGGAATGATATGGCCTCGACTGACTAAGGTATGCACACTTGCAGAGCACAGAAATTTACAAACAAGAAGAAAGTGTGGTTAAAATCTCCAGATGTTACAATTTTTATTTTGTTTTTTTTCTTGCCAGCCTATGCACACTGGAGGAGGTTTGGACAAGGAGGGTTTCTAAGAACACGTTAGTTCTACTAACCAGGTGACCTGACCCAAAATCAAAAAGCAGGACAACTTCCTGATTAGATGATTAACAACATCATATAAACCAGTGGACTTAAAGAGATACTGGTTTGCATCCAGAACAGATCCGAGTGTGGCCATACTAGTGAGTCACAAGATAAATAGAGTTACTGCAGAACCTTGTCGAAGCTGAAAAATACATTTCTAAGGACTGTGTTATGTATCCCAAGACAAAACTTTATGTCATCCTAAGCTACAGTAAACTTGGTTTTGCATATACCCATTATTATCTATGTACATAATACACAGATCAGCCACAACATTAAAACCACTGACAGGTGAAGTGAATATCATCAACTATCTCATTACTTTGGCACTTGTCAAGGGGTGGGATATATTAGGCAGCAACAGAACAGTCAGTTCTTCAGGATGGCGTGTTAGAACTCGAAAAACGGGGAAGTGTAAGGATCTCGGTGTGATGGCTAGGTGACTGGGTCATAACATCTCCAAAATGGCAGGTCTTGTAGAGTGTTTCCAGTATGCAGTGGTTAGGTACCTAATAAAAATGATCTAAAGAAGGACAACTGGTAGACCTGTGACACAGTCATAAATATCCAAGGCTCACTGATGTGCATGAAGTGTAGCCCCATTTGGTCCAATCCCACAGAAAAGCTACTGTAGCATATATTGATTAAAAACTTAATGCTGGCCATGAGAGAATGGTGTCAGAACAAAAAATGTATCACAATTTGCTGTGTACCTGCAGACAAGACAGAGAGTGTCCATGCCGACCCCTGTCCACCACCGAAAGTGCCTACTTTGAGTATGTGAGCATCTGAACTGGACTATTGTGCAATGGAAGAAAATGGCCTGGTCTGATGAAACAGGTGAGCATGCATCAGCAGGTTGCACTATGGGAAGACAGCAAGCTGGTGGAAGCAATGTGATGCTCTTGGCAATGTCCTTTTGGGAAGCCCTGGGTCCTGGCATTCATGTGGATGTAACTTTGACATGTACAACCTACCTAAAGACTATTACAGACCACATACACTCCTTCATGGCTACGGTACACCCTGATGATAGTGGCCAATTTCAGCAGGATAATGTGCTCTGCCACTCTGGAAATACATTTCAGGAATTCTCCAGTTCTCGATCCAACTGAAGATATGTTGAAAGTGCTGGAAAAACAAGTCTCATCCACGGAGGCCCCAGCTTGGAACTTATAGGACCTAAAGGATCCGCTAATAATGTCTTGGTGCCAGATACCACAGAACACCTTCAAAGGTCTTCTGAAGTGTATGCCTCAACACGTTAGAGCTGTTCTGGCGGCACAAGGGGGATCTACACAATATTCTGTAGGAAGTTTTAATGTTGTGGCTTATCGGTGTGTACTGTATACACTGACCAGCCGCTTTAGTAGATACACCTTGCTAGTACTGAATTGGACTCCCTTTTGCCTTCAGAACTGAAGTCATTTTTTGTGGCATAAATTCAACAAAGTGCTGGAAACATTCATCAGGGAATTTGGTCCATATTGACATGATAGTATCATGCAGTTGCTATAGATTTGTCCACTGCACATCAATGATGCAAATCTCCCGTTCCACCACTTCCCAAAGGTGCTCTATTGGATTGAGATCTTGTGACTGTGGAAGCCATTTGAGTACAGTGAATTCATTTTCATGTTCAAGAAACCAGTCTGAGATAATCTGAGTTTTGTGACATAGTGCGTTATCGTGCTAGAAGGAGCCATCAGAAGATGGGTACACTGTGGTCATAAATGGATAGACGTGGTCAGCAACAATACTCAGGTAGGCTGTGGGATTTAAACAATGCTCAATTGGTACTAAGGGGCCCAAAGTCTGTCAAGAAAATATTCTCCACACCATTACACCACCACTACCAGCCTGAACCATTGATACAAGGCAGGATAGATCCACGCTTTCATGTTGCTGATGCCAAATACTGACCCTACCATCCCAATGTCACAGCAAAACCTGAGCCTCATCAGACCAGAAAATATTTTTCCAATCTTCTGTTGTCCAATTTTGGTGAGCCAGTGTGAATTGTAGCCTCCGTTGCCTGTTCTTAGCTGATAGGAGTGTCACCTGGTGTTGTCTCCTGCTGCTGCTTCAATCCATCTGCTTCAAGGTTTGACATACTGTGCATTCAGAGCTTCTCTTCTGCATACCTCAGTTGTAACAAGGGGTTATTTGAGTTATTGCTGCCTTTCTATCAGCTCAAACGAGTCTGACCATTCTCCTCTGATCTCTGGAATCAACCAGTCATTTTCACTCAGAGAACTGCCACTCACTGGATATTTTCCCTTTTTTGGACCATTCTCTGTAATGGTGATGGTTCTGTGTGAAAAATCCAAGTAGAACCACAGTTTCTGAAATATCCAAACCAGGCTGTCTGGCAACAAAAACAATACAATGTTCAAAGTCACTTAAATCACCCTTCTGCCCCATTCTGATGCTCGGTTTGAATTTCAGCATGTCGTCTTCACAATGACTACGTGCTTAAATGCACTGAGTTGCTGCCACATGTCTGGCTGATTGGATATATACTTTAACAAGCCATGAACAGGTGTACCTAATACAGTGGCCGGTGAGTGTATATAATGTATCATTAGTTTTAAATGCAGTATACCTATGTACAGTAATGTTATTTCAGGGCTGTAGATGGGCAGATATAGAACATGTACTGTGTAAGTTCAATAACGCCTGAGTTGAGACAGAGCTTTGTTTCACAAGAATTACATTTTGTCAAGTGAGAGCCGCACATGCAGAGATGCATCTGGGGTAGCGCACACTATGATCACAAGGTGAAGACTGACCTTCTTAAAATTTCAAGAATACCAAAGAATAACAGTTTCACAAAAATGTGAATTTAGCTTCTTGCTTGTATAAGTAATGTCCCACCAGTTTCAACCTTTAAATTCAGGCTTAAGACTCAAGACTTTTATGAAATGTAAGTGATTAATGTGTTCATACTGCAATAAGATTTTTGTACTTTTCCTACAGTAGTAGGGTGTTGTTCCGTGTTAGCCATTATGGATTCAATGGGAATTCAAGCAAAATGGCTAATCAAAAAAGGTGTCATGTTGCTTGACTTCTCTTTACTTTTCCTACAAAAAAAATGTGGCAATCATTATCAACTGCTGCTGACCATTTTCCATCATGTTATTTTTTTATTTTTATGATATTCCACCAATTATGTCCATGATAGAACAAAAATAACTGTATGCATCAATGTTTAATGCCATAGCACCGTACAATCACATACAGTAAAACAGTCTTATGAGTTTGTGTGTTTGGATGCTAAATGCTAAACACATTGAAAGAGGAGAACAGCTAGCTGGCTTAGGATATCTGAAGTCTAATTTTGTATTTTTCATAAGAACATGGACCACCATTACAAAAGCAACACAGATTAATTGAATACAACATGCAGTTTAAGTGAGTAGGAAAAATGTCCAGAGATCTTGAGACTCACAAATGACAAATCATGCAGCATCAATGCACAGACTTACAGAACTCTCCTTCTTCAGTCAGCTTCCAGGGAGACTTTCTCCACATCCGTTATGCTGCCTCTTATTTTAATGAAATTTTACATCTCACTGCAGTGCTTAACTGCATTAATCAGATATATCAAGAAACATCCAGACACTTATGCATGTTGTGTACAGCTGCGAATGTTACCTGTGACTTCTATCCATAAAATAGCGCAGTACAAGTAGTAGGACATAAACAGTCAGTGGTAATAGTAGCAGCCTTTGCCCATCAACATACTTACACTTTTTAAAAAAAATTAAACAATCTTACCTGAAAGCACAACTCACCTTTGTTAGAAACTTTACCTGTATAAAATAATTCTGTATATGTTTATCTAACTAGCTTACCTGATCTCCTTGTTAATGGCATCCAGTTGTTCTTGCAGCATCATAGCCAGCGTCTGAGCATCAGAATGTCCACTTGGAGACAGAAGATCCATAGAGCTGAAGATGGTTTCTCTGTCGTCGTCATCAATATCAGACATCTCTGTGTCGCTTTCAAAAGCATGACTCCCCAGAACGCTAATCTGCTGTGGTCGACCCCAGTCATGGTCCCCTAATGATTTAGCCTGACCAGCAAATTTACAGTACTTTGTTAAAAAAATGAATTATGTATTTCATTTTATTTAATATTGTTTATAACATTCAGACCAAATTTACTATTTACTAAGGACAAAAAACATATTTATATATGTTATACTTAAAAAAGTTATATGTACTTATACATAAAATTATCCATATAACATTATAACATTATAATAATATATATACATTAATATTGCATATGTGGTTAAAAGTATCAAAATGGTGTACTAATGAAATTAAACACACAACAGTTGGAGGCATAAAAGGGTGAACCCTAAAATACACAGTAAAAGTTAAAAAAAAAAAAAATTGCTCCACTTCTGGGCCGCACTACGTGGGACTTTTAGCCTTTCTAGCTGGTGAGGTAGCTGTTACGAATTCTCCTTACCTAAACATTAACATTTTTTATTGTTATTAGTGTTCTGAACTATAGAGTATTAGCATTGATTCAGAATGTTTGATATTACCATAACATTATTTTTATTATATTATTGTTATTATTATTTTGAGTGTCATCTTTCTTGTTTGTTTATTTTCATGAGCCGTGTTGTATTGGTGCCAGTAAGTACACTCTGTAGTTAGTCACATGTTCAGAGATCTACATGGCACATTTCATCATTGCACACATGTGCTATAAGAGATGGAGGCAAACATTTGTTAGTGCCCAAGTATATGGATTAAATAATAAATAAAAACCAAACTTTAATGAACAGGGTGCAGGGAAAGGCTAACTAGGCATTATGAGGTACTTCATCTCCTGGTCCTACCAGCTTAGATTGTTATTTTTGATCCTTTCCTTCTTGGCATACGTTTTTCATCTCTGGCCACAATAATAGCTTGACGTTACTATCTCATAAACACTTTCATGTATATCTTATTTCACCTTCTTGTTCTCTCTTTCTGAAACACAGGTCTGGCCTGTTCTTCTTGCTATTTGCCATTTTAACCACAACTCTAGATTCAATTTCACCTCTGTCATTGAGGCAGCTTTATATGTCAAACTGAAATCATGCACCAGAATTGCTTAAGTTTGTTACAGGATTGCCAAAACAGAACTCCCTCCAGCAAACTCTAGTGTCCAAGTATTAATGTACCATTTCTACACCTTAAATGTTCAGGACTTTCAGACGGACTCTCTTCCACCCACTCCTTAACAGACATAACACAGTCCCTTTCCCTTAATTCAGTCTTTTCAAACTACTCACTATTGACTAGGTTGGATAGTAATGGCCTTCTGATAATCTTGCCTCTTGAATGGGCATCATATCTTCAGCCAGGGACATTTTTTGGTTTCAGTTACAAACAAGGGCCAAACAACTGGACTGGGAATAGCTGGAAATGATATGACATACTCCAGAAGTGAGCCCTGGACTACAGGTGACAGAGAGAGATCATGAGTTGCAGGGCTAACTGCAGTTGCTAGATGGCACCATTTTATCTTTTCATCTTAACGCTTTAGTAGGTCATTTAATAACCAAAATGGGGGTTTTGGAGGATTGGCCTGGTAATTACTGTAGAATGGGATTTAAAGACCTTCCCCTGTTACTTTACAGAAACAGGATGTGAGATGGTCAGAAATTCCTAATAGGGATGTCATGATTAGAAAAGTCAGAGAGAAGAGTGAACAAGTGAGTAGATTGATTATGGGGTATGTTGGGAGGTGTGAATGCAGGTTAGCCACTCCACCAGACATTCAGAGATGGAGTCAGTACAGGTAGACTCAGTGGTCCATGTTGGGTTTATGTTACACTTGCTCTTTTTTCCATTGACATTTTGTATTCTTTCAGACAACTGTCCCTTTCTTACATTTATTCTGGACTCCACTAGCATTATTTTTCAGCACCCTCCTGTTACATATTCTATTATGAAAAAACACATTTCCCCTTTCTGCAACAAAACAATACCCTAGAAAAAATGTGATATTCCATCTAGAGTCCTGTATGTTTCCTTTTCATTTCTTCAGTTCCTCACTTTGTGCTGAATATTGCTGTAAACTAAATTGCCCCCCAAAGTCTGATCACAATTAGTATTTAAAGAAATCAGAAGGACCAACCTTTTGGTCATCCCTGCGCAGAGCCATACGACCCCTTCTTGGCCTTCTTATTACCTTGGCTGACCGATAATGATCTGGTTGACTGTCAGCAAGGGATCCCATTGAATATCGTAACTCCCCTGAGGTGTCCAGATGAGACCTGATATGAACAGATCATAAATATATTTAACCAATGAGTTTTGTAATGCTTTATTTTATGTTTAAGGCTCTCTTCTAGTTCATATATTTAAAAGGTAGGTTTTTTTTTTTTTTATCTCACTGAAAATTTGCCAAAAGAGACACATCAAGCAAAAACAGTAAGAAAAGCATACATTTTCAATTTGCCATTTTCTTCATCATTATTAGCCATTGTCTAAGAATATGTTAAACTTTAACAGTTACATACTTAAATTATTTCAGCTCTGAGAGGTTGCTTTGGCTATTTACACTGCACAGTTGTATGATAGCCATACATTGCCTTTCTAAATCATCACATGCATGTCCTGAACAGAAGAGAACTATGGACGAGTAATACTCTTCCATCTTCACCACCCTCTGCAGTGTTATTTGCATTGTGTAGTTGTGTGATAGCCATTTATGTGTAACAAAATTTGTGGCGCTTTGCACTATAACCCCCCTCTCTTACCCTTTCTCTTCTTGTTTTCCTTCTGTAGCACCATCTGACTCTGCAACATCATAAAGTTTCAAAGTATTCGTAAGGAACATGTAAGAGAAACCAGCATCATTTTAAGATCACCGTGATTTCATGATAGATGGTGTAATATATTACAGAATGCTGAAGAGGTGCTGGGTGTCCATTTTGCCTAAGCTAAAAAGTGTTTGCTGCTACATAAACCTTCATTAAGGCAGACATTTATGGTATCTGCATTCTTGCCACCTGAGGCCTCGTGCATAACGCCATGCGTAGAATTCACTGTATAACATGGCGTGCGGACAAAAGCAGAAATGTGCTTACGCACAAAAAAATCCAGCTACATAAATCTGTGCGTTCGCCAACGTCCATGTTCTTCCGCTCCATAAATCCCAGTCAGTGTGAAAAGTAAAGCACGTGCACGCGCCTGCTGTCCCGCCCCAACTCCTCCCAGAATTACAACTCTTTAAATATGCAAATCAATATAAATAGCCCTTAAGCTCAGCCTTCTGTGAAAAGACAATGGCAAAAGCATGAGGGAAAATAGAAGAATTTCAGTGAATACCAAGTGGAGGCAAAGAAAAACGTACTATTCCTTGGTTTAAACAGTGGTATAAATAACAAAAGGAAGTTGATTGAGTGACATAGCGTGTTGGAGAAAATCGAAAGCTCACATTCACAAAGTCGCACAGTGCCCGAAATAAAAAAGAAATTGTGACAAATCAAAGTCGCCATGAAAAGGCGAGTCGTAGCCCACCGTCTGAGTCTCATATGAAAGCTTATTAGGGTACAGAGAAAAAAAAGGCACACAGTGGAGAAAAAAGCACTAAATGTCAACTTTAATCTCTAAATTTCCACTTTAATCAAGTAGTTTATTTTGTCATTAAAGTAGAACATCATAAACTTCATCTTAATATTGTTTAATTTACTAGTTTCTCCAATCCCATCATAACTAAAGTAGCACGTTAAATGGTTTGTTTTGTATGTGTTCTTCTATGTGCTCTATGTGTGTGAATCACTATGTGCTTCCGGGCTTTCTCTTCCTCTGACAGGACACAGAATCCATTACATTCGTAATATTACAGCTCTCTGAATAATTAAAATACTGAGATGTATACGTGATATCATTTTCATGATGATAGGAGTTAAAGCATGTTATTAAACATGGGAACACGGTGGCGCAGTGAGTGTTCCTGTTTCACGCAAATTGCTTGCTGTGCCGTGCACGACTTTCGATGAAATACTTTATTGTAGCAGTACTGTCTCTTTCAAATGTACTAACCTCCAATTCCTGTCCTTACTTTTCTTTCTCCAAATACCCAATCGCCACACAATCAGCTCTGTAATAGGCGTTAAGCCATCTATAAGCTTAGAACGCCGATTCTTCAAAACTTTTAAGGAACATTGAAACATCTTCATAGTACGTGTTTAATTATTTATCCATCTATCCTTCCAGTGTCCAGCACCAGCAAGAATACAGCGCGAGGCAGGAACAATCTGTGAACAGAGTGCCAGCTCCTCGCTAGCGCAGCGACACCGTGTCCTCACATGTTTAATTATTAACAATACAGATTATTTAAATGAAGTTAAAGTTTTATCTGTATAATATAATAAACATATTTTGCAGCATTTCATCTTAAAAATGATATTGTCATCATATGTAAATACGTGCTTTATAAAGTGGCTCAGGTTGTGCAATATTATAATTGTATTGCAAGTTTACAGTGAGGTGATTGTACTTCTAAGTACAAAGCATTCTACAAGGAGCACTTGATGGACTGATTGAGTGCATTTATAGTTCTTGGGATGAAACTGTTTCTGAACCACGAGGTCCATACAGGAAAGGCTCTGAAGCGTTTGCCGTGTGAGAGCAGTTCAAATAGGCAGCATGGCTGAGGTAGCATGTGCTTGATGCTGTATACCGATAATTCTCTTTCTGATCAGCTGCTGTACAGCTGTGATTCCCCACTCAGAAAAAGTGATATAAATACTCTGAGTGGTGCAGTGAGAGTAATGTGGAAAAAGATGATCCGCTGTGGCAACCCCTAATGGGAGCAGCTGAAAGAAGAAGAAAAAGGTGCAGTGAGAGTAACAACACACTAACGCAGCTATGGTATATGGACTAGTTTGACCATTCTGTGGACCATTATATTCTTACAGGTTAATTACAATCAGATGCATTAAACTAATAAACAACATGCGGTTAATTTCAATGTATTTATAAAGCCGCGTCAGGGATGTGGATCTAAAAAAGAAAGGGAAACCACACTGGAACAGTAGCTCTGCTTTGCAAAAGCGAGCACAGATCTTGCGTATGCAAGGGTGGAAATGTGTGTGGCTTTACAGCAAGTTTAGGTTTTATACATTGCGATTTGAACGTGGAAAAGTTCTTACGCAACATTTTTGTACATACGCACCATTTATACATTAGGCCTCTGGTCTTTTTGATTTCTTCTTTACCTCCACTACCCTGACTTATAACTGCTAAAATATTCATAAACAATAAGAATAAACATGTTATGACTGTTGCGTGTTTACATAATGGTATTAATTTATGTATGTTTATTTTTTAATTATTTTTATTATATTATTATTTTATCAGCACCTATTTTACTTTGATACTTTTTAATGTAAACTGTATTGTAATTATTCTGTAAAAGTTTCAGGTGAATTTAGTATGCTAAATGTGCTATTGTGCTCTAGTGGGTCCGTGGCTTTGCAGGAGGTGTCTAATTTTAAATATATGATCACACCCCAAAAAGGTGCTCGTGCCAATTGGGCGTGGGCGTGCTCAAGTGTATTTCGCTCCACAGTTAATTGAGGAGCTGGATGGCCATGCTTCATACACATGCAGCGGAGGGTGGATCAGTCAGGCACCTCAATGAGCAGCTCAACACAATGCATGGGATGAAAAAGAAAAAAAATAAACAAAAAGAAATGAAAAGAGACATGGAGGTTAAAGGAAAGGATAGAGAAAAGGGCAGGTGCGCATGAGAGACTGAACGAGACAAAAGGAAACAAGTGAACGGGAATGAAGCCCTGGGAGAAGAGTGTGTGGCCGGCATTCGAGGGGGCTGAGGGCTGCTCCTGCTGAGCATGGAGGACTCCAGAGGACTCACCCGCAAGGCCTGGGATGGCAGCAGGAGTCAAAGGGAGTGGAGGCTCAGTCTGCGTCTCCTAAGTCCTTCTTATTATGTGTACTTTCAATTTTCATACTTCCCATTGTGTATTCAAACCTAACATTTTTACTTTCTAAGTGTAATACCTAACATTTACTGACATTAAACTTCATCTGCCACAAATCTCCCTAAGCTCGTATGCTGTCCATGTCCCTCTGTAATGATCATCTTGCAATCCACCTATCTTGGTATCATCTGCAAACTTAACCAGCTTGTTACTGTATATTCCTGTCCAAATCATTTATATATATATATTAAAAATAGCAGCAGCCCTAGCAATGATCCCTGTGGAACACCACTCTTAACAATTCTGATGAGGTTCCTCGCACCATCACCCTCTGCTTCCTGTGTCTGAGCCAATTCTGCACCCATCTACAAACAACACCCTGAACTCCCACTTCTTTAATGTCCAATCTCTGATGTGGGACTTTATAAAATGCTTTTGAAAGTCAAGTTAAAGAATATCATATGCACCACTTTGATTGTATCCTTTTTTTGCTTCCTCATTGAATTTCGGCATGTTAGCAAAATACAACCTCCCGCATCTGAGCCCATGCTGACTGTCCAGTAAAACTCCTGTTCTTGCCATGTGTTGCTCAAACTTATCCTTAATAATTCCTTCCATTAACTTACCTGTGTACAATTAATTTACCTACTTAGTACTGCTTATGTTCACAGTGTCGTGGATGATGGTGATAGTACTCTAAACCCACTTAAGCAAAAAGACATTTCAGGTTGGGACTTTCCCAGCAGCATCAGGTATAGGAGGGAAGAAAACTGGAATAGAAATGTCATAATCCGGGGCACTCACGCATACCTGGTCAATTGAGAGTCCCCTCTTAGTACTTCTGTTTTTGGAAAGTGGATGAAAACCTCACACACAAAATGAATACAGACAGTGACCAAGTCAGGATTATAAATCGCTCCATTGTAGCTCTTAGACAACAAGATCTAATCACTGCCCTGACATGTCAACCACACGGAAAATGGCATACATTTTCCAAAAATATTTGATATTTTAATGAATACTCAATGCACCTGCAGGAGGAATTCTTTTCTAGCTCAAACTAACATTTCACTAATTAGGTGTTTTGCTCATCAATTTGAATAATCAGGATTTCATCATATCCGTGATGCTGAAGGCATTAAATTATTTTGTACCAAAGATCAAAAATGAAATACAAAATACACTTGAATGTGTATGCATATGTGTTTGAAATCATGCTGAAATGATGATAGCTGTCTGGGATGGTGTTTGAAACAGGGACTAAACATAAGTGCAGATGGTTTTAGAACAGATTTTTTTGTGTTATTAATACTCTTCTAATGCAAGTGAAAGACTGAACTGAAGGATTTATTTTCCTGCTAGAGTAAGACATGCCTTTTAATAAAGAGGCACACTTAGCTACTCTTGCTCACACTGTTTTTGGTGCCGCGGTGTCTTTATGGTAGTGTGGAGACCAGAACCATCTCATCATACAGTATGTGTGGCAGAATGTCTGTGCAAGTCACAAACCCCAAATACAACACAGCCTCACGTACTATGTTTTATTGTTCTGGATACTGTATATGTATAAGACAATCTTGTATGAAAGGTGCTATGTCAAATTAAAGATTGATTGACTTAGTCCGTAGTCTAGCCTCAAGGAACCATTATCCTGTGAAGCAGTACACTGGATTTTGATTATGTCTATTATCATTAACCGTCCCCCCATCATTTGCTATCAAAATCTGTTCACAACTGTCTGCAAAAGTACTTTGCCCGAGAGCTGTTGGCATCTAAGTGATTGTATTCAAAAGGTCAAGTGCCAGCGGTAAGCTCAGACGTTTGATGACAATGGCTGCTTGAAGGCTGCTGACAAAGATAACTGTTGCCAGAGGTGTGTGGGAAGAAAAGTTGATTTTTTTTTTTTTTGCTTTAGATTAAGGCACAGTGAGTCCTTATGGGAAATGAGGTGATAGACAGATAATAAAGACAGGTATGACTGGTGATATGGAGGGTGTTGTTAATAATAGGCTGGAAAGAAACTTAAAATTAACACAGAGGGTTTCACACGTTTCTGGACATTTTCACTAACTATGACAACACTAAAAAAATAGTAATGTGAAAATAAATCGTA
This sequence comes from Polypterus bichir lapradei, assembly GCA_026402145.1. Lineage (NCBI taxonomy): Eukaryota > Metazoa > Chordata > Cladistia > Polypteriformes > Polypteridae > Polypterus > Polypterus bichir. The sequence continues at coordinate 1,777,916 of JANRMT010062792.1, read as the reverse complement.
GAGATTAGTTTTCTTTTGCTATTCTCTATAAATTATGCATGCCATTCTCTGGATTTGACTCATGAGATTACTGGAGCCTGTCCAAGCAGAATGTAGTGCAAGGTAGGAGCTAACCCTGTATGGTGTACTAGTCCATTTCTGGGTGCACTCTTGCTAAGATCCATTTCCACTTTCACTACGTTAGTTTAATGTAATCAGCCTAACTTGGCAATGGAGCAGGAAACTGTAGATATGCAGAAATCAAGAGAATGTGCAGACTCTATGTGGACACTGACCAGGCTGAGTTTCAACCCCAGTCTCCTAGAGCTGTGTTGTAGTTGCATCTCTGTGCAGCCAACTACCTAAAAGTCAATACATAATCCAAAAACTTTTAAAAATGAATACATTCTAATGAATTTTTCCAACATCAACCCAAGACTAAAGTACATCATGTGCCAGGGTACGGCTACACAGAATGGTTTTGAGCTCATTCAGCAGCAAAAAGCAACCTGAAGCACAGTGACTGTTTAAAGTGGTGATACAAAGGACAGCCATGTTCAGAGGATAAAGATGTACAATTGTACAAATTCTAAGAATCACTCTTTGTTTTTGACATGATAAGCTCCTAGTTATTGCAATCCTAAATTGGATGGTTGAGTTAGGAATTTGAATGGTGGGTGGTTACTTTACTAGTTTATCAATGTACTGTATACCAAATGTACAAACATTAACAAGCTTATCATATATCTGGATAAATGTTAATTTTTAATAAAATAAAAGTTCCTTGCATCATATTAAAAATGCTTTTATGAAATGTATTATTGCACTATTCCCACTGGTACAGTGTAGAAATCTTCAGCCTACTTTATCCAAGCAGTCACCAGGCATTGCATGTTATTAAATGATTGCATCAAATAGGGAAGGCAGTTAAAATCAGGTTTTTGGATATTATATGGCTTGACTTGGCATGATAATGGAATAAGATCTCTTGAATCAAGAACCTTTTAAAACATCTACCTAATGCAATTAAGAAATAAAGACTTTGTACACCAACATAAGTTGTTTTCCTCAACTGCCGTTTTTAATTTCTCTATAATTTCTTCTTACTCCAAGATTCATTTTGTTATTTGATTTGATTTTAGCATTTAACTAAAATGAAGCAATATATTCTAAGTGAAAAGAAGTCATTTACAATTTCTGTATACACTAGCAGTGCTCATTGGCACACAATATTGTGCAAATCTCAAGTAACATCACACATAGCCCGTCTACAGTATGGAGAAGAAAAGATGCAATTCATCTTGTAAAATACTACTGTAACACTCACACACGCACAGATTTCCATTTCACTGTTTCAAATATTACAGGATAACTAATAATTGCTTAGCCTCTACAAATTCATAAACTTAGTTAAATCTAACCTCTGGTAAATATGATCATTTCGAGAAATTGTTGAGCCTCATACTGTCCATCTTTTCTTCAAGTAGAAACTTAAAGAACATCTGGATTTGAAGAAGATGAGGTGTGAGGACAGCATTATGAGATCAATAAGGCAGTCGAGGCAGTAGATTGTGTCATTTACCCATGGCAGGAGTGGGGGAATTACCACAAGGATATCTTCAGATTGTAGAATGATGTCAAAAATGCTTTGAGCAAGAAGAGATGTATAGAGAAATAATCAAAGGGATGGTTTTGGCCCATCCCTATTTATGGTGCTCCTTAAGTTCATTAATGTTTACAGGCATTCATTTTTACAAAGATCCCAGAAAGTCCTAGTATAGCTTCTGATTGCATTTGAGCTTTAGATTTTGAAATGGTATTCCAAAACACTGATTCTTTTTACTTTTCCCATGATTCAGTTATCGACTTGCTGGTCTCTTAGGGTCGTTGCATTCTAATAGAAAGCCTAACAAATTTACTCTGATTTAAAAAGGGATGCATGGTGGGCTCAGTGGTTACAAGGTGTTCAGGTCCCAGGGCTTCAAAAGTTTGGTTATGGTTATGCCATTAAAGTAGAAGTTGGGTAAAGTCTTTCAAGTCAAAGATTTTTCTTTACAAACATCCTATATATGCATTTGTCATGCAAAATTGCATTCTAAAGTTAATCATTTTCAATAAATTTAAGTAAATATCTTGCCCAAAATATGGCATTTACATTGTAGTCTACTGTGCATGGAGAAAAAGCTTAAAGGATTACAAAATATGTCAATTTTTCAAGCCAAGACAGCTGCAGAGTATTGATTGCAATTGCTCACACATTGTAAAACAGTTCAAACATGTCATTTTTATATAATATACAATTGTGAGATTCAGCCATTTTAGAAGAAGACCAGCCGTGGTTTGCTCCCCACAGCCCAAATCACAGTAAACTTTTCATGCTGTGTGGTTGGTTTTGTTTTGATTTACATCTGTATTGTTGTGAATAGATGACATATCCTTACCATGAGAAAAATAGAACCAAGAACATGCAATACAATGAGTGTTTCCAGATGCCTTTTGTTGTTACCAACATGTACTGAAAACACAGAAGGTGCAGATCAATACTCAACAGCATTCTTGGCTTTAAAAGTGGGCGTATTTCATAAGCTTTTAACCTTTTCCTTCATGTTCCATACCCTCCATTATAAAGTGCCAGGGCGGGCAAGATGTTTTTTCAAATTTATCGAAATCACTTATTTTTAGAATACAACTTTGCATTTTAAATGCATATAATGGCACTTTTGTGAAGAAATAACTTTGACTTGAAAACCACCAAACCTATCCATTAATTGTCTTGACAGAGGCCTGTTGATCCTTTTGGATTCTTAGCTATTTCTTGGAAAATCCTACAGTCTGATTTTTGGGTAAATTCACTACCTTGAATGTCCTCCATTTATAAACAATCTGTCTCAATGTAGAACGATGAACTTCAGATTGGTTGGAAATTACTTTTTAAAATAATAAAACTGAAAGGGGGTCTGCTTACTTTTTTCACAATTGTATTTAGAAAGTAGAACACCTTTGAGCCAGATACAGCAATTCCAAATGAATAGATTTGATGGAAAAATGGATGTTACAGGTATCCTGAGACAGAACATACATGAAGATGATGTTGTGGCATTGCAAGGACACATGTGGCTCTCCTTATCTCCAGCCTAGAACTATACAACAGGTTTGGTAAACTACTCCTGAGCTATGGCTCATGTACCTGTAACTATATTTTACTGTCGTTTCACTTTAGCAGACAGCTGATTTCATGTTGCTCTGTGTTCAGCCACATACTACAGCATTAAATATGGACTCCCTGCAGAGTAAAAGATAAAAAGCAACATCTGAAATGCCGTATTAAGATTAGTTTTAGACACCACTATGGAGATAAAAGCCAGACAAATGCAGCAGTTAAAATTCATGGCAGTGATTTCTAATCAAATATTACAGATAAGCATGAAATGGTTTTAACAATATTCTGAATGGGAGTGATAAAGTGTCATTATTGCCACCATACATAATCTGGTGGATAATCTTTATTTCTTAAATTATTTTATGGACCCTAGAGGGCCCCAGAGAGCACCCAACCCCAGACACAACCTCACAGACACAAGTCCCGTTAAAACAAAGATGTTTTATTTCCACAACTGCCTTCCACAAAAGTTCCAGAATTGTAATATCCACAAATCTCTTTACATTTTCTCTTTTCTAACTAATCCTCTCCACTTCCCAGGCAAGCTTTGTCCACTTCCACCCGACTCGGATTCGCCTGGATGAGGTTGGGCAACTTCTTTTATCCCAGACCCGGGAGTATTTCTGGTGCTAGGGTATGGCCCGATGGAAGCACTTCTAGGTCAAATTAAAGTCCCATAAAACAGGGATGAAGAATCCCTATACCATCCCCTGGTAGCCCTTACTGTGTCTGACAAGGCTGCTCCAGAGGACTATAATATTCAGCATATCTTGTGGGTATCTGCACATGTACAATTGCCCAGGAAGACTGCCAGCTATTGCGTTGGGGAAGCCCGTACACCTGCTGAGTTGTCTCCCCCTGTCCTGCCATTTAACTGTCCTCCCGGCTGGGTATTGCTCTTGTGTCCACTCTAGCCTGGACGCCAGTGTACCCACTCTGGTCCTGGCATCCTCTGTCTGTCTTCTGGCCATGATAGGATGATCTTCACCTTTTTTCTTGTGGGCTGGCCTCCTGTCCACTTTAAGAAATATGCTCCCTCCCGGTCAGGACACCCCTCATGCATGTCATTTATTGCAGCTTATATAATACTAGCTGTGTAAGCCCGTGCTGTAAAAAGCATGGGGTCCTAGAAACCATTGAAATTGTCAGAAAAAAAAATTGAAATGTAGAGCTATCAGGTAATTGAAAGGAACTATTCTGAGCATCTCTCTTCTAGGAGTTTTTTAGTTTTTGCCAACACGCTTCCATCGTTTGTGCATTAGCGGTTAAGCAACTGCCATTGCATGACAAATGCATACACAGTGAAACCTTGGGTCACGAACGTCTCGGACCACATACAAATTGGGTTACGACCAAAAACTTTGCCAAACTTTTACATCTGTTCACAACCACACACTCGGGTGACAAACAAGCCAGTTTCCCTTCTGGTTTGTATGCGGCGATGATTTCCGCACATGTTCAGTCTCTCCCTGTGCATTCGCTGTGAACTGTTTGTGCTCTATTTCGTTTCCCTTCCGGTTTGTACGCGCTGGTGATTTACTCACGTGTTCAGTCTCTCCTTTTACAGTTCATTGTTCTCAGTCAGATGTGCATCACGCAGAGGGACTTTGTGGTATAGCGGGTCCACAGCTCATGTCAAGAGGCCAGTTTTAAATAAATAATCGCCAGGCTTGCAGCTTAGCGAGGGGGCGTGGTGGTTGATTGCTATAGCGCGAGGCGGCTAAAGTGAGGAAAAAGAAAAGAAAGACGGAGGTTGCGGAGTGAGGAAGTAAGCAGGAAGCAGTGTGGAAAGAACCGGTGTGAGCGAGTGAGCGAGCGCGTGCTCACAGGCAGGCAGCTGGGCAGTGAACCCAAGCAGGGGTGTTTTGGCCGACACTCGGTGGGGCAGAAGGAAGCGGTCGCTCCAGCTGAGCGATCAAGGAGCTGGAGTGACCAGAAGAAGGACGGCTGGCAGTGTAAGGCAGTTAAAGAATGCACCAGGCTTGTTTTTAAAGAGACTGCTTCGAGCATTATTTTAACTTCGTTGTATTTAATGAAGACTTTAATGAAGGCTCCTGGAAGCGAGATGGGAGCATGCAGCAAACCAGCATCGTCACAGACTTTACCTTAAAACTGTAATTTCCTCTCCACCCAGTTTCTCCTCATTTCCTTCATGCCAGAACTCGACTCATGCAACACTAGTTTATGCTTAGTTTTTGTATTACGGATTTTTCAAATGTTCATTTTTCGGTTCGTAGCGTGGATTGTTGCAATGTTACTTTTGTTGGTTGTTTATTAAATTACAGATTTTTCAAATGTTCATTTTTTTCTCTGTGCTTAAAACTCATTAAAAAAGTGTTTACAGCGAGTGGTTCGTAGCGTGAATTGTTGCAATGTTACTGTTCTTGGTTGTTCATTAAAATACAGATTTTTCAAATGTTCATTTTTTTCCCTGTGCTTAAAACTCATTAAAAAAGTGTTTACAGCGAGCGGTTCATAAGGCTGTAGCATGAATTCTTGCAATGTTACTTTTCTCTGTTCAAGGTTTTCTCAGTGTTATTCAATGTTTTTACATTTAGTTTACTATTATGCTGTGCATTCTATGGTGTAATTAACTATTTTTTGTGCTTAAAAATCTTTAAAAAAATATGTACATACAGTTCGTGCGGTCTGGAACGGATTAATTGTATTTACATACAATCCTATGGGGGAAATTACTTCGGGTCACGACCAAATCGGGTTACGACCACAGTTTTGGGACAAATTACGGTCGTGACCTGAGGTTCCACTGTATAGGATGTTTGTAAAGAGGGATACTGTTTTGCCGATGTGCTCGCCTCACTTCTGTATTAGCCGCTTAGCGAGTGACTCTTTCTTCAGAGGTTTCGCTTTGCTGACCTGCTCACCTCGCTTCTGTATCCTTGGAGGTGCAGCCCTTACCCCGACTCCACCTCTCACTTCCGGTCCGGACAGACACACCCACTTCCACACGTAGACGTTTATATAAACGACACATAAAATATTACAACAACAGGAAATTTCAATTTATAATTCTGTAATTATGGAAAAACTTATCTTCGGGGATGACTATTTCACTGTGTTGCAATTTGCTAAGAATGTATGAATGGTGAAGTGAAAATCTTATACTGCTACACAGTTGCTACTTTATGATGGAGGAAATATTTTGTAAGACAAATGTAACAAAGTGATAGCAAAGTCAAGAGACAAAATTCAAGAACAAATTAAAAAGATTCACAAGTCCTCCTTGCAACTCTTCTTCTGCCATTCAGATAGCAAGAGCTCCTTCCCATTAGTGAGCTTTTATGACAACTTAACCTTACAGCTCTAGACATGCTGACTAGAGAAAAACACAATTTCAAGGTCAAAGTGCTTGGCGTGCCCTGCTGGTTAAAGCTCAGGATGTGTGCCATTAAAAAGCAGAGAAACCTCCATATGCATGCTCAGTTGTGCCCTCAGAGTGATGTGCCTTTGACCTTTAAACCTCACTATTGTTTATATGCTTCAGAATGAGAATTACTACCCATCAGCCTGGGCTGCAGTCATAGCTAGTTCTTTTTGGCATCCGTAAGTCATTTCAAACTTCACTGAAATCATGGAATATCACTTAATAGAGGGTGAGAGAAAAATCATCATTATAATCTAAACCAAGTGCTACTGCGAGCTGTGTCACTTTACATGTCACAGTCCAGGACACTTGAATGTTCACTTTAGTATGTGGAATATTTCAATTCCCAACAAGATGTTGTGATCACCTGCTCAATGTCTGCTGCTCTCTTAATTTATTCCACTGCGAGAAGTATTCAAATGTTTGATTACCGCAAGAATGAATTAATGCTGACAGTTCCATGTTTCTGTTTAAGTTGCCATCAATATCTGCCCATATGCATATGCTACATGTTTGTAATTTGTTATTTTTATGTAATGACTTTTCATGTGGTGGTCTTTAATCAATAAAGAATTGCTGCTAAGAGAAATAATGGAATAAATACACAAGATAGTGACATTAGAACATTAGAACATTAGAACATTCCAGACGAGAACAGGCCATTCAGCCCAACAAAGCTCGCCAGTCCTATCCCAACAAAGCTCGCCATAGAACTACAGTGGGAAGTGCTAATGTCTCCCAGCCCAAGAGTCCTGGGTTTGCCAGTTCAGCTCAATTTAATGTTGCTGTATCTTACAATACAATGAAAATGACTGAATCAGACACTGTCTGAAAGTAGTTTGTCAATATACTTTGGGTATGTATACATTTTCTGTAGGTATTCCATATTTGCTCCCATATCCCAAGTTATGTTAATTGGTGGTTTTAAATTGGCTCCGTATGTGCACAGCGATTAGTGTGTTGGCTTGCTGTTTAGAATTGTACCCCATGGTGTTAGGGGAATAGGTTTCATCCACCATATCCCTGAAATGACTGGTTTAGGAAGTTCTGTAAATGGATAGATGAATTTACAATAGGCCTCTTTCAGTGCACTTACCTGCATAGTGTTGATTCAATTAAAGGGCCGGCCCTCATCTTAAATTGCTCAAGTTCTGCTCTAAGCTTTTCTACATCTTCACCCAACCGATCCTTCCAAAAAAAAAAAAAAAAAAAAAAATGTTACTTTTAACTCAGTTGTGCAATTGCAGTGAAGCCAAACATTAGTGGAATAAAACACTAATATAGATATTTTTTAATAAAGATACTGAAAGGCTTCTAAGAGATTTATTTCTAGCCATAGTTCATATAAATCTGCATCCACCGAGCCTGTCAGATTCTATTATAACAGGCACTTATTTGTGCAGAAACATTTCTGTAACGCTGAACTCAATAGACTCACTGATTACATGACAGAGGAGCTGCAATATGCTACATGAGTCACTGCCAACAGACAATGTAGCACCCATAAACACAAACTGCTATTAAGAAGTTAGGATAGACATTACTCTGTAAAATGAAATACACAATCCAGCAGTGGAGAAATCAGAGACAGTCATTTTGAGTTTGTTTAAAGTGGGTTTGGCTATAGTTCCACTTATTAATGTATAAATCATTTGATTAAAGTAATGTCAAACTAGAGTACTTGTGGGGAGGGGGGCAAAAATGAACTACGAAAAGCAAGAGGTTACTTAACCCTGTCTACAAACGGCGCAGTTGACGTAAGTCTTCATGTTGTCTTACATGTCCCTCAGCCATCTCCTTTTAAAATAGGATTATTCAAATGCCTGCCTATGCATTCAGAGTAAAAATAATAACAGCACAGCATGGTTTAAGAATACAAAAAATGTCAGTTTGAGATGCTTAGGACATCTCAGTTGAATAATTTCTTTTAAGTGGGGTAGCCAAAGCAGCCAATTTGTAGCCAATAAGTATCAAACAATTAGGTGCTAAATAACTGAGTCTACTGCCCATATGCAAATTGTAAGCTGAATAAACAGTATTTAGAAAATAACAGAAACAAAAATGCTAACAAGATTTACAAAACAAAATCTGTAGAGCAAATGACTCTGTATTAGCGCCCATCTTCTGTCATTTTTCATTCATTGATCCATAACTTTTATGAATTTGGTTCACCACAAAGATGAAGGGGAGTAGAGTTTATGCCAACAACACTGGATGGAAGCCACAGTCCAGTCCCATACTGTGCACCAGTCCATTGCAGGCTAGACTCTTATATATACCTTTACTCATCTATAGTGGAAGAAAAGTTGGAGTCAGCAATCAACCTAACTATCCCTTATGTCTTTCAATTGGCAGGAAAATGAGACTGTGCAAAGAAGAGTCCAAACAAACACAGACAAACTTCTCAAAGCCAATCGCTGGACCAGACTTTGAGGCAGCAGAATTAACAGCGTAAAAAATTGACAAACAAGAGGAGACCATTCAGCTCATTAAGGTTGTTTCTTTACTTAATAGCTAATCTGTCCCAATACCTCATCCAGATACTTCTTAAAGGTTGTCAGGATTTCTCAACTACATGTCCCAGTAGTTTGGTCCAGATTTGCATTACTCTTTTCATAAAGATATGCTTCCTTACTTCATTCCTAAGTGCACTTTCCCTTAGTTTCCACTGGTGCCCTCCAGTACGTGACTCACTGTTAAACTGAAAGAATTTTCTTGGATCTACTATATCAATGCCATGGAGGATTTCAAACACCTAGAGGTCCCCATGCGGTCTCCACAGCTCAAGACTAAAACAGGTCTGCCAGAGTGTGACATGTTCATAAGCCCTGAGATGCACCTGCTTGTTCTTCTCTGCACAGCTTCAAGTGCTGCTGTCTTTCATGTAGAGTGGTGACTGGAACTGCACACAATACTCCAGATGTGGTCTCACAAGTGCATTATATAGTCTGAGCACAATGTCACCTCATTTGTATTCAATAGTTTTTACGATATAACCTAACATTTTATTTGCCTTTTTAATCACTGCTACACATTGCTTAGATTATGAAAATGCTGTGTCAACCCCAAAATTCTTTTCAGAAGTTTCTTCCTGTACAACAGAGTCTTTCATCCCATAATTATAATTGATGTTCCATATTTCCATGTGTAGCACTTTACTCTTTTCTATTTTAAACTGCATTTCCCAAGGGATCGCCCAGTCCTGAAACTTGTCCATGTCTTCTTGAACTGTTTTTGCTGCCTCCTCAGTGTCTGCCATTCCTTCAGGTTTAGTATTAAACACTATGCCACCTACACATTACACGTTAAGGCTGTATTGACAGGCTGTTTGCAGATTCAAGAACACTAGAAATCTAGTAAAGTAATTGAAACACTTAAAATTGGGATTTTAGTTTTCTCAGATTGGATGTCACGTCACTAGACACATCACAAGCAGCTAAATCTGGATCTTCTCATCCCCTTTGGCACTTATGGTGAACCCTTCATTGGAGCGAGCCATTTATGAGCATGGAGACAGTGGCTGAATGTGATAGCGGTAAGATGGCTGGTACAATCATTTAAAAATCTGATATGGACAGTAAATGACTTTCTCCACATTCAGATTAAATTAGATTAGATTAGATTAGATTAGATAAACGTTATTAATCCCATGGAGAAATTCAGATGCATACAGCTGCAGAAACATAGAAACAAAGATACAAACTCACAAGACAGATAATACAGCCAATCAATCAATCGATAAATAAATAAAATAATGAGTACATTGGGTGAAAGTTTTGAATTGCCTGATAGCAGTGGGTAGGAAAAATAGATAGATAGATAGATAGATAGATAGATAGATAGATAGATAGATA
>JANRMT010062792.1:1741626-1767528 GCA_026402145.1 Polypterus bichir lapradei | reverse complement strand
ATAGATAGATAGATAGATAGATAGATAGATAGATAGATAGATAGATAGATAGATAGATAGATAGATAGACACTTTACGAGGGGAAATTCACATACTCCAGCAGCATACATAAAGAACAATATTAATTAAAGAGTGATAAAAATGCAGGTAAAACAGAAAATAATTTTGTCTAATGTTAACGTTTAGCCCCCCCGGGGGTGGAACTGAAGAGTCGCATAGTGTGGGGTGGGGGACGATTTCCCCAGTCTGTCAGTGGAGCAGGACAGTGACAGCAGTTTGTCGCTGAAGCTGCTCCTCTGTCTGGTGAAGATACTGTTCAGTGGATACAGTGGATTCTCCATGATTGACAGGAGCCTGCTCAGTGCCCGTCACTTTGCCACGAATGTCAAACTGTCCAGCTCCGTGCCTACAATAGAGCCTGCCTTCCTCACCAGTTTGTCCAGACGTGAGGCGTCCCTCTTCTTTATGCTGCCTCCCCAGCGCACCACCGCGTAGAAGAGGGTGCTTGCCATAACTGTCTGATAGAACATCTGCAGCATCTTACTGCAGATATTGAAAGATGCCAGCCTTCTAAGAAAGTATAGTCAACTCTGTCCTTTCTTGCACAGAGCATCAGTATTGGTAGTCCAGTTCAATACCTGCACTCACAGGTATTTATAGGTCTGCACCCTCTACACACAGTCACCTCTGAAAGACCCCCACACCATGGTGGAATAAGCCTGGGGCTAATAGTGCTCCAAGAGAGCGCCTCCTGGAAGGGAAGTAGACGATTTTTCATGATGGCATCCAATTTTGCTACCATCCTCTTTTCCACCACAGCTTCCACTGTGTCCAGGGTTTGCCCAATGATGGAGCCGCCTTTCCTGATAAGTTTGTTCGGGCATTGTGTTTTTTTATAAGTACAAAATACAGAATATAGTGTGTATTAACCAAAAAATATGCAATACTCATTTTCACTACTTCATTTTAAAGATCTCAAACTTTGAATTTAACTTAACATTTTTTTAAAAATGTAAAAATGTGCATGTCAAATTTTGTGATTTTAAGAGTAGTGGTTTGACTATTTTTGGCTTCAGCCTTCAAAACTTTAAAAGTTTGAAGCCAAAGAGTTGAAATTCATCCAAAACCTTTCAACTATTAAAGATAATAAGTGCAAGTGGTTCACAAAGTTTCATAAGAATTAGTCCATTTGTTCGCAAGTTACATTTCCACAAAATGTATTACCACAGGCACACATCTTTCCAAAAATGCTCAAAACATATGATAGGAATATCACAATATAGTTTTCTACTCAAATCCAGAAATCCAATTATTTCTCATGAAAACAACACTTCCTCCATAAATGAAATATGCAGAAAGTGAAAAGTGATTTACTAATGTGAATATAGTATGTGGAGGATGAAGTAAAACTGTAAAATTGGAAAAAGAATTTGTTCAGATTGGTAAAAAAAGTAGAATTAATCAGGTAAGACATTAGTCAAAATACAAGAAAACTGTTAAACAAACAGAACACACTTGCTAGCAAAGGCCAATAAATGCAGGGATAATGACATGCATCAAAAAGCCACTAAAACGTAGACATGAACATCTCAAACACAGAGCAATAAATAGGATACTATTTAAATGAAGGAGCTGATAAACTGCAAAATAACAATTACTGTAGTTGTAGTTGCTAAACCTTAACAATTGCAAGACATAACCATAGACAATGTCTATGAAATAGGTGCGGCCAAAAAACTGCACATAGAAGCCTGAATACTGGGTGCATATGAAGAACAAACATGCATGCTTTACAAAGTACATCACTTTTATAAAGTACATAGTCATAGTCGTGAAAATAGTCTCTTTGAGCGTTTAAAAAGTGAGGGCTTTAATGCTCAGAGTCTTGGAGTTTCTTATGATCTGATAAAAAAAAAACATGACAAATCTCTTCAACCATCATGGGAAACTGCTGCTCAGTCACAGAAACGTGCAGCTTGAAGGGGCTGTGTGAGCAATAGTAGAATCTAACTTGAAAAATAAAACACAAATCCAACTTTTCCAAGCAAAAAATCCTCCCAATTTTTAATTTTGTTAGGCCAGGGTAAATGCCAAGCCAGCATGCCTCTCAATTCTATTCACTTTCTCATATATGAGGTATAGGGAACGTATTGTAATTGTTCAAAAAATCTGACCTCAAGATTTTGATGAATCTTGACGTTTTAGATCTCCCTGAGTCTGAAAATGCCATTTTTGGAATTACGTCTGTGTGTCTGTCTGTGTGTGTGTATGTAAATATGATAACCTGAGTATGTTTTCAATTAGGTCAACAAAGTTTTGCATACAAATATTAGGTACAAAATGTAGATTTCTATCAACTTTTGAGCTGTTTCCACTAACCAGAAGTGGTACTTTTTTATTCATGGAGCTGCAGTCTGATTTATTCAACTTTACTTTTATAATAATTGTTCAATATATACTGCTCAAAAAAATTAAAGGAACACTTTTTAATCAGAGTATAGCATCAAGTCAATGAAATTTCTGGGCTATTGATCTGGTCAGTTAAGTAGCACAGGGGATTGATAATCAGTTTCAGCTGCTTTGGTGTTAATGAAATTAACAACAGGTGCACTAGAGGAACAGCAGTGAGACAACACCCAAAACAGGAATGGTTGATTAGGTGGAGGCCACTGACATTTTTCCCTCCTCAACATTTCTGACTGTTTTTTCACTAGTTGCATTTGGCTACGGTCAGTGTCACTACTGATAGCATGAGGCGATACCTGGATACTACAGAGGTGGCACAGGTAGTCCAACTTCTCCAGGTTTACTGTGTCGCTCAGCGCAGTCTCAAGGGCATGGAGGAGATTCCAGGAGACTGGACAGTACTGTAGAAGGTCCTTAACTCATCAGCAGGACCGATATCTGCTCCTTTGGGCAAGGAGGAACAGGATGAGCAGAGCCAGAGCCAGAGCCCTATAAAATGACCTCCAGCAGGCCACTGGTGTGAATGTCTCTGACCAAACAATCAGAAATAGACTTCATGAGGGTGGCCTGAAGGCCCAATGTCCTCTAGTGGGCTCTGTGCTCACTGCCCGGCACCATGGAGCTCCACTGGCATTTGCCATAGAATGCCAGAATTGGCAGATCCACCACTGGTGCCCTGTGCTTTTCACAGATGAGAACAGGTTCACCCTGAGCACATGTGACAGACGTGAAAGGGTCTGGGGAAGCCGTGAAGAATGTTATGCTGCTGCCTGTAACATTGTTCATCCAGCATGATTTTTTTCTCATTGAAATCTGATATGTTTTCAAAGTGTTCCTGTAATTTTTTTGAGCAGTTTATTATTAATTTGGTTTGATTTGTTGTTGATGGTTCTTTAATGTATATAATATAAAAATATAATCATTGTCTTGCGGTTTACTCCTCAAATATTCATCCCCATATCTGAGTATATGAGAAAGTCTAGGGCAGACCACTCCCAATTTTTATGTTAACTTTAGTGCACCATGACTTATGTTAAAAATCAGTGTAACAACAGAAGCACTTCTAAGTGTTATACAATCAGGCTGCCTGCCCCTCCATAATATAGAAACATAAAAAGGTCACATTCAAATTTCTTTTGTTAATTGGTTTAACATTGTCAAGGAGACTGGATGGATCAGGTAAACAAAGGCAAAAATTAACATTCTCAAGGGTTTCAATATCTCGAGACACTAAAAAGATAAATGTACTTGAAAAACGGTAAGCAAAAAGAAACTGAGTGATAAATACCTTCTCATGAAGTGAGTCCTCCAGCTGTTTCCGGAAGGTCTCCGAGTCTTGTATTAAAACGTTCTGTGGAAAAAAAAACACATTACTATTAGTCATCACAAAGGAAAGAACATATATTGCCAAAGAGAAATCTTGAATCACTTAGGAAATCCATGTGAAGATGCAAATCATTATGGAAGAAATGCACAATCTTGTTAGTGCTTTGTTAGAGACAAAATAAAAGATACAGTCACTCACTACTAAGAGATAAGCTAAACAAGCATATGCTACTTCATTTTATGAACTGTATGTAACAGCGCTGAGATGCTTTGCAAAGAACCATCAGGATGAAATATGAAGTTTATCCAAGACAGAACCAGTAAAGCAATAACAACAGAAACCTTTCAAAATGTCCAACAGCAGTATTACTGATATTTGATACACTTTCTTCTTGTTCAGTAAATTATGACTTCCCACACACAAACACACACACATACATCGATCAGCCAACAACATTAAAACCACCTATCGAATATTATGTAGGTCCCCCTCCACCCCCCAAACAGCTCTGACCTGTCTTTCATCGACTCCACAAGGACCTCTATGGATCTGATTTGCTTTTCCAGCCCACCCCACAGATCAGGTTGAGATCTGGGGATTTGGAGGCTAAGTCAACACCCTGAACCCTTTGTCCTGTTCCTTAAACACTTCCCGAACAATTTTTGCATTAACTTGTTGAAAGAGGTCACTACCATCAGAGGATACTATTGCCATGAAAGGAAACAATAAATGCATAGTGTATGTGGCCTGCAACAATCTTTAAGTAGGTGGCACATGTCAAAGTAATGTCGTGAGCCAAGGTTTTCCAGCAAAACACTGCCCAGAGCATCACACTGCCTCCACAGGCTTGCCTTCTTCCCATAGTGCATCTTGCTTCCATCTCCTTCTCAGGTAAGCAACACACGTGCACTCTGCCGTCCACATGATCTAAAAGAAAGTGTGATTCATCAGACAAGGCCACATTCTTCCATTGCTCCAAAGTCGAGTTCTGATGCTCATGTGGCCATTGCAAGAGCACTCTATCTGGTCTATGCCCTGTACGCAGCAAGGTGCAATGCACTGTGTGTTCTGACATCTTTATATTATGGCCAGAATGAAATCTTCCAGCAATATGTGCTACAGTATCATGTACAGTACATGATCAAGGCTTCACTCTCAACATGCATCATTGAGCATTGGTCACCCACAACCCTGTTGCTGGTTCACAGGTTGTCCTTTCTTGGACCATTTTTGGTCAGTACTAACCACTGCATACTTGGGAGTACCCCACAAGATCTGCTGTTTTGGAGATGCTCTGATCTAGTCATCTAGCCATCACTATTTGGTCCTTGTCAATGCTGCTCAGAATTTTCCTACTTCCCACAACATGATCTTCAAGAACTGACTGTTCACTTCCTACCTGACATATCCCACCCCTTGATGGGCATCCATTGTAAGAAAAATCAATGCTATTCACCTGTCAATGATTTTAATGTTGTGGCTGATTTGTGTATAGTGTAAAGTGACACAGTTGTGTGGTGACGATGCCCAATGACATGGCTAGCAACATGATGAAGATGTGCTTTATACCTTGCTTGTATACTGATAGCATGAATGGGGTCTGCAAACACCCCTGCCAAATCCAGCAATTTAACAGGGCTTTCCATTGTGGAACCCCATCTCATTTTCTGTGAATTTGTTACACCCTCCATCTACTGTATTATTCAGCCTGTTTAATCCATTTATTGCAGTATTCTGGAATAAACTTAGGACAAGGAGACAGTCCATCACAAGGTGGACTCAAATGGACATTCACTCAGACAATAATTCATATAGGCCTAATTTAAATATTGGCATGGTTTTAAACATTATACTTTATAGGGAGCCTACCCTGTAATTCAGTATGTTTTTTTACTGTTGTTGCCTCTTTGTTACTTGTAAATGTTCATTTCATAAGTCAATCTGATCAAGGCAAATGATATTGTTTGGCTGGCATTCACATGCATCTTAAAGGTCCCACCTCCAAATCGCAATACTTAGGTGGTCACCTTACGCCAACATATAGAAATATATAGTATATAAAGTAGAAAATTACAGATTGTATCAGAGTATTTCTAGCAAATGCTTATGTAGAGACTGCGTTTTATTTATGTACAGTATGTATATATGCATGTATGCATTGTGGAATATGGCTGGCAGCTTATCCCGGCCAATACCCCCAAGCCGCCAAATGGGGCCCTCCCTGCAACATGGAGGTGTCCCCCGAATTCCAGCAGGGCATCATGGACTTTGGAGTTTTAACTCACAACCCTGCTGGATACCATGGGGGCCGCCAGAGGACGCTGCAGGGAGGCTCAAGGACTTGTATTTTCCGGGTTGAAGAAAAGGAGTTTTACCTGACCCGGAAGTGTTAATATAGTCACATGGACTGAGGGACAGAAACACATCCAGGTCAAGGTGTTTAAAAGGACTTTGGGAGATCCCAGCAGTGAACTGAGTTGGGAGGAAGGGTGACTGAGCTGCTGGGAGGTGTGGAGGATTAATTATTGTAAATTGTGTATCATTGATTATTAGTTTGCGAGTATTGAAAGTATAGTGGAGGTGAAGGTGCTTTGTGCACTTTATTGTACAAATAAATTAATTATTTGGACTTTAATCTGGTGTCTGGCATCTGGCCTGAGGGTTCAAGGGGACGACAGCGCCCCCTGTTTGTCACCGTATGTATGTATGTATTTATTTATTTTTATTTAACAGCTAGAGGTGGCCTGGTTAAACAGTAGCATCACAGGAAAGTCCTTGCTCTGATACAATAGTCAGAAGAAATTCCTCCAATGGATGTTATTATGTGCTTATCCAATTATTTGGTCACCCAATGTGGCAACTTGATTTGCCCGCAGCCTCAAAATTAGATTTGACCTATTGGTGTTAGGTAGAATTGCCCAAAATAAAACAAGAATATGACACTTCTTCTCCCTAAATATTGAAATGAACTGGTACTCTGTTCAGGGTTGTTTCTTGACTTGCACCAAGTGTTGCTGGGATAGTCTCTGGCCCTCAGTAACCATAAATTGGATTAAGTCGACAGGAGAGTATTGTTTTATGTTTTTGGCTAAACATATGAGAAGCTGAGAAGAGGACCTACTTTATTTATAGACATAGCAATGGAGGCTGTCTTCACTGAGATGACACAATAAAAGGGAAAGTGGGGAATTAAGCATAAATGTACATAGACAGTTACACATTTAAAAACAACTTTTGCTTCCAGTTACAGTCTGGCCCGGAACAACACCAGATGGAGCAAACTATTGTGCATCTTGGGAAACAGAGGCAGACTGACTGACACTGATGAAGCACTGATGGAGACAGTTGCCAGCTTTTTTAGACTATACATACAGTAGCTCTCCAAAGACCACAGACTCCAGATTGTGAGCTGTAAATTTACTGCAATGGTTTCTTCAAGAAGTCAGATGTTTAATTCAAGTCTGTCTTGTTGTTCATTTGTATTTTATTTCTTTCTGTTTCTGTATTTTTTTATTGTCTCTATGCAGCTACATTACTTAAGCCTTAATACATAATAACTTATTATTTTTGTGCATATCTAGTGCCCATAAATTTTAATGTAAGTGTACAATTTGTAGGCTAGCCATACTTACCTTTTCTTCTAAGGCAGCCATTCTTTCTTTTAGGTGGAGCTGAAGACGTTCATTTGACTCTGTTAGAAGTCGGTCCACTGTATCTGACAGCCGTTTATTGTGCTCTTCATTCATTTTCTCTCGTTGACGGGCCTGAATGATGACAAGCAGCATTAGAGCATATTGGTGTACAAAAAATTATTTTTCTCTATATCTAAATGCCAGGAAATATCATGCAAAATATTTTAAACAGATATGACTTCATCAGTGTATCAATACCAAAATACAGTAATATTTGCTAGAATGATTTATAATATGAAACACAGACAAACATCATATTTGTGCTTTCCAATTATAAATATTTGTCCTCAGTGTCTCAAGTCTGCTTGGTGTGCGTGTGTGTGTGTGTGTGTGTGTGTGTGTGTGTGTGTGTGCGCCCTGCGGTGGGCTGGTGCCCTGCCCAGGGTTTTTTTCCAGCCTTGCGCCCTGTATTGGTTAGGATTCGCTCCAGCAGACCCCCGTGACCCTGTAGTTAGGATATAGTGGGTTGGATAATGGATGGATGGAGTGTCTCAAGAAGAGTGCCTAATGGAAGAGTCTAAAGGAACGAGGCTGGTGCTTATGTTTTGTGTACATACTCTCCTATACCAAAATCTCCTACAAATAAAAAGTGAAACTACTCAAAATAAATAATGCTAGTTATCAGTGGAGAAAGACCTGGATCACTTGCTTTAAAATAAAGAATAAACACTCATGCCGTTTACTTTAAAACATTTGTCGTTCTCACAGTGTTAAAGCCATGTAACCCTTACATACATTAAAGTGCCCAAAGTGATTTGCTTCCATTTTAGGTACTAATGAACAAATGGTGAGAAGAAGTATATTATTTTGTATGATCATACACTGTAAATATGCTAACTTTTCTGCATACAGAATTAAAAACTTAAAATAGTTAAATCTCATTTTATAAAGGATTACCAGTTTTCCTCCAACATCTTGAAGCTCTTCCAGTGAATGATCAAATGGTGAATGTCAACATACCAGATTAACTGTCAACATTTCTTTCCAACCTACCAGACACCTAAGAATCGCTGAAGCCGGCCTTCTCATTATTCCATAGACTTTTTATGCAGCAGGTCTTTAGCCATGTGGCTCCTACTTCCTGGTCTTCTCTCTCGACTTTGTTTCGGGATAGTTTTTGTGGGCCTGGATGCTGGTTTCACTGTACCCAGTCTCTAATTTCTTGAACATTTTATTGAACTCCTGATTTAATTCACTTACTTTGATGTTTTTTTAAGTAATCTCAGTAAATAGGGTAGATGAACATGTTGGGGTGAATAGCCTATTCTTGTCACAACTGCTCTAATGTTCCTTGTTTACTGTTTGAAATATTTGTAGATGAATTTTTGTGAAACTTAATTCCCTTTATATAACTCAAAAAAGCGGCTAGCCCAATGATTGACCTGCACTACATGTAGCATTTGTTGCAGTCACGCACTGTATATTGCTGGAATAGGATCTGACTTTTTGCAGTTTAAGAATGAACTAAGCACATTCAGTAAATGGGAGAATGAAGAAATCCTGAAGGTGTAAATGATTGGGGTTTCTTCCCTTGGAAAACGTTTTAATTATCTATCACTCAATAACTTTGCTTGTTCATTGCAAATTGCCCACTTCTGAAAAATGACAAATGAGTATTAAACAAGCAGAGTGAATGCCAAACATCTTTGTATGCACCAGTGGACAAGCTAATAATAATGCAGATCCATCCATCCATAACCAAAACCTTTTAATCCAAATCAAAGCACTGAGCATATTGTAAATGTTATTGAATCACTAGAGTTCAAACAGTGGCAATCAAGCAGTATAATTAAACAAGCAGCTTCATTCAAAGTGGGGGTCTTCCTCTAATAGTAAGATTGGCTGTAATGACACAAATTTGGTCATTGTGCCATTATGTATTATGTCATTTAAGGTACAAACTGAGCACCCTAACATAGGAGAGATATGGAATAAGAGAAGTGAATTAAACCTGGACGTCACAACACAACCTCTGGGTAAGGCATCAGCTGCAATTACTGCAGCCACCGTAGCTCTTCAGGACTGAACAAACTCTGATGTTCCTTAAATTCATTGTTGACTGAAATAGGAATTTTAAAAGATGCTTCATTATTTATTATGTCTCCTGCTTCCTGGAAGTGTTGGACATGGATGAATGGATTATTTATTAGTGCCATGTACAGATATAGACAGTATATGTACTCTATATATAGTATGAAACCATGGAGTGCACGATGTTTTGTATTTTACTCATCATATTTATTAATGCATCTGCTGATCTGAGCCTCCCTAGTGAGAAAAGTACTAAAAAAATGAATTGAATCTATTTTGCCATTACAGGGAGAAATTGAACTGAATTAAATCTACATTTTCAAAAGACAACATTCATTGTGACTTAGCAAACTTCCAAGCTCAGATCTTTTGGTTATTATTCTTCTTTTTAATTTTCCTCTGTCATGTCATTTTCTAACTTACTTAATCCAGACCAGGATCACTGTGGGTGCTGAAACTAGCATAGGGCACAAGGCAGATAAAAAACCCTGGTGAAGGTGCCAGTCCATCACAGGATGAACACCCACATATAAAACACACACTAGTGATAATTTAGGGTTGCCAGTTTAATGAACCTGTAACCACTTTGGACAATGGGAGGAACCCCACACAAGAGGCAAGGAGAACAAGCAAACTCCACACAGGAAGAACAAGGTGACGGGAAGCCGGGTCTCCTTACTGTGAGGCAGCAGTGCTACCACTGCGCTACTGTGCTGCCCTGTTTTCCTATGTATACTGAAAATATAAAGGGAAAGTACTGTGACAGAGCCATAATTTCATCTTTGAGTTTTCAACAGATTTACACTTTTAGGCATTCATAAATACTGCTTGACCACTTTCAGGGCAATGGATCTGTGTGTCTATGCAAGATTCTCAAGAGAAGGCTCAAAAATGTTATTGTATGACACTGATTGATTTTCAGCAAAACTACTTGAGGAGATTTTGTTCTCCATAGATATTAATTTAGCATTTTTTTGCATGCATTATCCTGGAAAAGGTTTAAAAAAGTCCTGAACATCATTGTTTTCCACATAACAGTTTTCACTTAAATAGGTAATTCAGCTCAACAAAGCTTGCATTTTTATGATAGTCTAATGTTTCTAAAATATTATTGCATTCATATTTGAAGGATTTGAAGGGGCTGCTTTCAGCTACACTACTTGGTCCACTTAGATTAAGTCGATTGATTTAGTAATGAATGATATGACACAAATTAGACTTTTTTGAAGCAATTTTGTGAATGTTTTCCACTTAAATTGGATCTAGGATATCACAATGAAGTGTCTCTGAATTTGCATTGACTTCAAAATTAAATTATAGGGCACAGTAAGATATATATTATTATATATTATTCAGACCAGATGCACAGTCCCCTACTCGTGTAATTAAAAGAAACTACATTTCAATATGAAGACCTTGGTCAGAGATACCAAAATATCCATAAAGTTAGTAATTATTTCATTACAATATTATTTGGTACTAAATGTGTAATAAGTGTAATAAAACACTGGAGAAGTACTTAGGCTACATAACTAAAGTGAACCTGGTACAGGTCGCAGATTTTTGGTTTACCTACACTTCAGCTTTTGCCATGGAATCACTCAAGTTTTTGATATATACAGAAACAAGCTTACTGTCTGAAAATATAATTTGTCAAAAGACATGATTTACCTAACTTACAAAAAAGTGAATGGGTGCACTCACACTAGACAAAACTATGTACAATTACTTTTCATTACTGACTTTAAAAAAATACAACCCCTGCTCGCTTCGCTCAGCATTCCCCGTGGCTTGCTGCTCGTGTTGTGAAGAGGGGGGCTGAACACACCCCAAGGAGACGTGGTCGCTCCTCCGAAACCCCCTCTTAAACGGTGATACAATGGGAAACAAATACAGTTTTTTACCTCCTCTTTGCTTGATCAGCTGCTGGCTTGCTGCTGCTGCCGTGCCGCGTGATCTGCATCTTGCGTGGCGCTTCAAACATTTAACAGCCTGTACAACAGCTGTCTTTGTTATCTGCTCTTTGTCTTTTATTTCCGGTCCCGGGCATGGTTAAATGTCTTGGCACAAAGTCTTGCCTCGCGGGACGTGAGTTCTTGAAATTTTAGTTTATAATTTAAAAACGGAATAAGAATCTGAACATCTAACATCATCATTAAAGTTCGATAAATTCTGAAAAGAATGATACCAAACATATATATGTAGGTTTTAAAATAAGCCAGATTTAATGAGTGACATAAAAACGTCTTGACTTGATGTTTTCTTGGAAGAAATAAGTGGATAGGACTGGCAAGCTTTGTTGGGCTGAATGGCCTGTTCTCATCTAGAGTGTTCTAATGTCACATAAAATTATTGCACAAAATCGTTATATATACTGTATAGAGTAGACTAGTTTACACTGTTTTACTAAAAAGGGACTTATGATGTCAGTTTGATGGTGTCGGAAGCTGTTGCCAATTCCTTATGAATTCCGATCAAATAAAACATTTTCTACAGATGGTCTAAGGTCTAGATATTGGCAGTTGAGGCTGGTGGTCACATATTGTGATTTTCCTGTAATATGATTTAAGATGGACTTCATGGTAGGCACAGTGGCTAGTGGTGCTGACTCACAGCTCCAGGGACATGGGTTTGAACCCTAGCACACTCTTTACATATTCTGCACATTGACTTTTCCAGAATGCTAATCATCCCTTCCAAATACCACAGAAATGATGTTAGGGTATCTGGTGACTGTTAACTATTTCTTTTGTGAAAGAATGTAGGTGGGATCCTGAGTGTTTCCTATAAAAGACTGGACCTTCTCCATAGTTGGTACCTGTTTTCTGTTCAATTCTGTTGCTCGATACAAAGTTTTAATGGGAAAAAATATGTTTGGTAAATGCATGAAAGGTGATTTGATATAAAGTACTTAGAGCAAAAATTTGCACCCAGTCTGCTGGGGCTGTAGAGCAGCAGTACTAACCATTGCCCCACAGTGTGAGTAATTGTCCATCTATCCATTTCCTTGCCAATGTATCCATTTCAAGGTTGCCACTACTAATTCTAGCACAATCTCTGAGAGGGCTACAAGCTGAAAAACTACAACTGACTAAAAACATTTTAGTCATTGAAAAGATGGGGTGCAGTATAATCCAGAAAAAAAGAGAGTACAGGAATTCATATTCAAGTCAAATTGTTCTGCTGTGTTCAACTATTACATTTACAGTATATGAACAACAGCTGTAAATCAAAAACTGAATTAATTAGTAGCAACTGCAAAATGAGTTGCTGCTTTCATCCAGCACACAGCATATATATGAAAATTCCACTGGAAGACATGAGCAATGCGATTTTGGCTTCTTTGGCTGTAACAGGGCGAGGCCTGAAATCCCTCCTGATGATTGTGTTCTCTATTTACACAAATGGATGGTATTTTGATTCTTAGCTCTTGTTCTCTCAAAGTGGCCTGGGAAGGCAGGCAGCAGGCTTCAGAAATGTAAAGCCAAGAATGTGAAAGGAAGAAAGAGAGGAAAAAGCAGAGTTTAACAGTGGTAAAGCACTGGAAAATGTGCCGAACAGGAAAATGATCTTAAAATATTGTAGCCTAAGAATGTGACCTGATTTATGATTACCGCCTAAATACTATTGGGTATCCAAAGCCTTACTACACTTTCAAAATCAATGTGGGTGGAATATAGTAGGAGATTTAGGCACAAGATCTAGGTCAGATATCCCCCAAGCTGATAGATTGTTTCCTTAAATCCCATTCTGAAAAGAACTGCACATCCTCTCTCTGACACACTAGCACTCTGTACTTTCAGCCAATGAATTATTTAGCAGAAGTGTGTCAAGAAACCAACAGTGATATGCCTGCATAACGCCTCTCTGTTACTGTGCCTGCCAAGTCAGAAGTTTTCTTTCTTTTTAATTGTTTTTTTTTTTTAGTCATTCTGGTGGCTAGAGCTGTGCATAAACTTAGTCCAAAATAATGGCATCTTTAGAAACATTTCAGACACATTTTTTAAAGAGCAGAATGGCAAAACCCAAAAAGTAATAAAGTAATCCCCCAAAAAAGGTGCACAATATGCCAGGAAAAAACTCAGAAGGAAACCAAATCATAGCAATATCTAAATGAAGACCTGCATAACGACTGAGGAGATTAGCTTGAGATGATTGCTCTATCAGGTTTTTAACATATATATAAAATCCCATACTTATACACGGTCTATGTCATTTTCTCTATCATGCCATACTTTCTTAAAGTTGAGCAAAGCTTAAGCAGACTCAGTAACCGAATTAACAGTTAGCCAATCCCAGTGTAGATCATGGTTCCCACTATCTATTTTTAGAACCTGCTTTCTTCATTACTTAAATAGGAACTGGAATTTACATAATGCTGGATTAACTGCTGCAGTGGTTCTTTATGTCTGGTCTGCAGACCACCTATGATCTGCAAGTGGTCTATAATATGGCATATGTGTGTGACATTTAAACTGCTCAGAGATGTCAGTCCAACATGTATAAAATGATCTTCTGCACTGTTACGGCTATGGACAATGGCTCCAAAACAGCCACCACAGATTATTAACATCTGACTTTCCTGCAGATGATAAAAATTTACCTTTATTCCACTCCATCCCATTCTGATACTATTCATTTATAGCTATTGCTCCTTCCCTATTAGTCTTTTTCAACACTACTTCAAACTCATAATCTCAAACCAATTCAACCAATCCTGGACTCACTTTTAAATCTCCATTGATGTTCACCTTAAGTACCCACACCTCCCAAAGGCAACCCCTTCGTTCTGTCTTTAAGACTGAGAAGCTTATTAGAGATTAATTAGCTTTAAAATGCAAAAAAATAAATAAAAAGTTATTACACAGTAAAAGGATTAAGAAGTGAGTGATGGGTACAGGTTGCCCACTGTATCTTCGAATCAGGCAAAATGTTCTCAGTTTGAAATAGTTTGAGAAACACTCCATTACTGGATCTAAAGCCATTCAATCATAGGATATGCTTACTCATGCCATGAAGATTTAAAGTAGCTATCAACATTTTTGAACATGAAGTGTTACTTTGACTGTTAATATCGCAATTTTGTATGAGTTGTCTGATTTGATACAAGAAGATATTTGAGCAACAGAAGGCATTAGCTGAGTCTGCAGGCACCACGAGAGTATGACACATACAGCTGATGTAAACCTTTGATTTAAACCATTGGGAGGACTGTTCGGTTCACTGAACTCACTCTTTGAAGTTCTTGATTCTTCTCTTCTAGCTGCCCTTCCAAGTGTCTCATGCGCTCTTCGATGCTTTCATGCCTTTCCTCAGCCTAAGTTAAAGAAATCACACCTGAGATATTAGCAACGAGAACATCAACTCTCACACAGCCATTCGAACAAGACAGAAAAGCCAAGCTACTGCTATCCGCAAACTCAAGTTGTCCAAGACGAACAAAACAGAAAAGGGGAGAAGAAAGGAAAGTCATTCGAACAGGCAGCTGAGCAGCATTGCTTGAAATGTGTCAGCTTGAGAGGCCTGTTAATGAACAAGCAATAACACAACATTGTCAAAAACAGCTTTGTGAGCAGTGACAGTCAGCCAGAATGTTGCATGCAGGTATGGTGGGGTTTGAACTCAAACCTGCCGTTGTTTTTGTAAAAGAAAAAGCTTGTCAAAGCATTGAACTGCACAATGGTAAGATACAACAGAAAGGTCAGATGGAAATCATTTAGCAATAGAAAGTAAAGTCCAGTAGGACTACCTTCCTAAGTATGGAGTTCATTTCTTGGAGTTTAGCTTCCATAACATATTGATAACCATCAGATGAAGTAGAAGAACTTGGATCAGACTAACCGGTCAAGGAAAAGGAGAGGGACAAATTGAAGAATCAAAACTCAAGACACCCAAACAGAAAAACAGCTTCAGCACACACACATATTGCACACATAGAACACACATATATTAAATACATTAAGTAAACAATGCAGTGTAAAAGAATATTACTGAAAATAATTACTCAACTATTGTTTATCATCAGTTATTCATTACAAACAACAACCACACTACTTGTGCATTGTGAACATGTCTGAACATCATTATTAACTGTGAGAAATGCCTGAGAATCCAGTTAACTTGACCTATAAAAAATATAAAATTAAAAAGGAGCAAAGCCGACAAAAGGATGAAATGTGTCACATGAGAAACTGCAAGAGTGCTAATCGTAATATACATATAAACAAAACAGAGTAAATAATAGTACCTCTATACATTGAATATGGAGAAAATTAAAAAAAAATAATGTTCAAGAAGTATGTTTGATGCAACAAAGTTTCATTCACATTAATGGGTTGCTATTATTAATTAATTGATATTTTAAACGATCCACCATTGATGTGATTTACATTAACTGGTCTACAGTGGAAATGTTCCATTTTGAAACTATGGTAAAGTAGTCAATGGCATCATTTCAGAAAGACCAATCCAGTTTTCAGCCTGGCATGTTTGCCACTTTCAGGATTCACTCCTGCTGGTGAGTGTATACACTCGGAGTGAGGCATCTTGAGGTGGAGGTCAAGAATAACAGCAGGCATCATGGAAGGGAATCATGTGTAAAATGTGACACAGATAGATCAAATACAGCTTGTAAGCCATGTTGGCAGGAGCGAAATGCAACCAAATGTCATCTGCTACCTACAACAGTAAAATGTTTTACAACAAGAACAATTATGAAGTTATAAAGTTGCCATAAAGGAACAAAGAAGTATGGTGCATAACAATATTTACATGTGTATTGTAATTTAAATAACAAAAATAAATAAATAATTCTTGTAAATGTTACTTTCGAGTAAAAAAGAAGTTCAACGTACCCCTGTATGCATGGCAATAAAGTTGAACTTGCAAAATGCAAAGTAAAATTTTCATAATAAGCATAGGTTTGTAAATCACAACAGAGAATAACAGAAGAGAAGATGGGTCAGGGTTAAAATGTTTGTTTAGACAAAACCTTTCAATTCCTAGCTGTTTGTCCATATAGCAGCGACTAGTATAAACAGGTGACGTTACCTTCGTGAGGGCAGCTATCCTCTGAGCCAGTTCCGCTTCAATCTCTGGCAGGGTCTCGGCTTTCCTCATTGTCTGCTGAAGTTTTTGCTCAGCTAGTTCAAGACGCTCCTGGAGTTGTCTGTTTTTCTCCTCCATCTAATGTGCCATGAAAAAGGGACAAAGAAACAGATTCAATTAAAAGAGAGCAGCACAAACTTTGAAGCAATTATAGAAATGAACAGAAGAAACTTAAAAAAATGTACTAGTCTATTTTTTAAACTTAATTAAAACCAGGACTGTTTAATTTGCACAATATTTTCTCTGCTGAGAATTGTGTAGATATCTGTGGCTGGGAGAGGTATGGCAGAAGCAGAAGACGAGAAGATGACAAGTAATTCTGCTAAATGTTCTCATAACTTGACAGAAAAGTGTTGTAAAATAAAAACTCTGTTTTGACTTTTGCTCTTTTAGCTATTTTATATTTACCAAGCCACCCACTGAACTTGCTAAAGAGGAATTCTTTTGTTTTTTGGTCAGTTTTAAGAACCTCAGTATGCATTATACATACAGAATTGTAAAATAGTTTTGCAGTTATCATGCTGTGCATTCCTTTGTGGATGCTTATTTGTTATACTCTGCTTAATAAAAGACATTCTTTTCTACTTTTGTACTATAGTTATGCTGGTATTTACAAATCTGGGCATTACCTGTTAGTGGCTCTATGGAAACAGCAATTTAACATAGCCATTACATCTTAATGATTAAGGACATTCCGGGTTCTTTGAGAAAAAGGAAAGTAGCTACAGTGACAATCCTGCGCAGAAATCTGTAATGACTGGCAGCAAAATTGGTTTCAATAAGAGCTAGTTTTGTGGGAGAAGACTTTTTCAATATTGAAACATAACCTTATATAAATTTAAAAAAAAAAGTGGAAGAGAATATATTGTCATGAGAAATCTTATCTAGATGATAGTGCTTAAACACAGAGGGTGAATTTAAGGGCCAAAACAGAGGTGGAATATGGAAAGACAAAAAGGGTTCCTGAGTAGAATAGAAAGATTTTCAACATATTGCCCACTCTTAATGAGGTGTCTCAATCTAAATTCTGATAGTTTGCTTTTGGAAGAACAGTAGATGGGAATATGAGACTAATTTCCTTAATTAAACAGTTAATCCCAATAAAAAATACTGTCTAAAAATTAAGAAATAGAAGAATGTGCAAGATCCACGCAGAAAGAAATAAGATAGATAGATAGATAGATAGATGTGCTAGTACTGTATGTCAGAACATCTTAGCAAATTTGAGTAAAAATGCTACATGCAATATTTTCCGACCCTATTAAATAATTTATTTCATTCATTTTGAGCTAGTAGGAAGAAACTTTCTAGATTGCTATCTTCATCATTTTGTTTTTACCTACACAAAATAATTCATAAGGCTTTTTAGAGGCTCAAGAGAGTACTGTCCATTTCACAGCCATCATTCATGCAATGACCTTATCAGTGAAGACTGATTAAGACACCCCACACCTACATCTTCATAATGGTCAGGTGTAGTAGTAATAGTTTAGCCTCTTGTCCATAAAAATGAGCTTGGCTGGCAGACATAGACAAATGTCCTTATTGTTAAATTGTTTCCCAATTTGAAATTGATTTCACTACACACTAACTTGTGAGCACTAAACAATTGCAATAACAAAGTGAATCTAATAGCATAATCCCCTTTAACATTATTTTATTATAGCTAACTTCTCCTTCTTCTTCTTCTTTCAGCTGCTCCCATTAGGGGTTGCCACAGCGGATCATCTTCTCATATTGTCCTGTCTTCTTCATCTTACTCTGTTACACCCATCACCTCTCTCCTCTGTACATGTCCAAACCAATGCAATCTCACCTCTCTGACTTTGTCTCCCAGCCGTAGCTAACATTCATCCTATTTTGACAATAGATGAAAAAAACCTTTGTATTTTGTTGAATTTCACTTGGTGCTTGTTTGCTACAGATCAGCCATTCTTATTTTTACTTTAACTATAAGTCTCCGTGAGGATGTTGCTGATGGACAGATGTTTTAGTTCAATGCCTTCATTTTTCATATACTTTAAGAATAGCAAAGTTATTGCATTATTAATATGAGGTATTTTCAACTGCATTACAGGAAGAAGATAGCCCATGTTGCCACCAGGGTTGCTTAAATTTCAAATCAAATACAGCATGGATACATATAAAGTAACATATGAATATTTGTAAAGACATGTTTGTGCTTCTTTTTATCAAGATCAACTTTTAACATTAGTAAAAGGACAAGTTTTATATGCAAACAGGCTATTTATTTTTGTAGTAGATGAAGAGAAATATGCAAATGTATAAAAGAAAGCAACTCTTTTAATTCAGTGTTTAGGAGGTTTGACAGCAATCAAGACATGACCATTCACTAGTATTAACTATCAAGTCTTTGATAGCTCTTCTATAAAAATTGCTTTATCTGTTTCCAAATGCTGGCTATCTTGCAAGGAATAGGCCACTTTAGACATGGTTACAATATTTCTATTCTGTTGAGGGTGGGCTCTCCCCACCTGACGCATACTCAAATGAAGCAGTAATGCACCATCTCTTGTGCGTGTGCATCAAACTGGTTGTCTAAGGGGAAAACATGTTTGCACAAACCAGAAGAAGCATTATTATATTAATCATTCTTACTTTTCAGTAGTGAACATAACAATGTCCCAAAAAATGCTGCGCCAGTGGCATAGAGTCAGGGCTGGGTGGCCACAGCTTGGACTGACACCTTCCTCAGCAAGGATGTGTTCTTTTTTTGATTTTAATTAAAAGCAGATAACATTCCATACAATCAAGTCAAACTTAACACAGCAAAGCAGAAATAGCGGTTATCAGAACTACCACTCAAGGAAAGAGAGGAGCACCAGCAACCAAAACTACTCTATAAAAGGAACAAGGAAGCTTATTCTAAAATGTTATTGATTAGATCCTGCAACATTTAAAAAAGTTTTGAACAGATCCTCTATGTAAGAATGAGATTTTTTCCAATTTTAAGTAATATAGAACATCAGTTACCCACTGTTTTAAAAGTAGTTGGGAGGGATTATACCAGTTAAGCAAGGTAAGTCTACATGCTAGTGGTGAAGTAAAGGCAGTTACAGCTTGTTTGTCCTGCTCCACTTTAAGGCTGTCTGGGAGTACGTCAAACACAGCTGTTAAAGGGCTGGGAGTGATTGTGACACCAAGGCTGCCTGATAGGTATCCAAAGACTTTTGTCCAAAACATAGTTAATTTGGTGCACGCCCAGAACATGTGGCCCAGTGAGGCTGGAGCTCGATTACAACACTCACAGGTTGAATCTTGCCCTGAAAACATTTTGGACAATTTTAAACAAGATAAATGTGCTCGATAAAACATTTTAAGTTGAATGACTGAATGCTTTGCACATATCAAGCTTGAGTGTATTCTGTGCATGGCTGCCTTCCACTTCATTTCTAAAATATTAAGGGACAGATACTTTCCCCAATTTACCCTGGGGTCTTTGAAAGGGAGGGCCTTTAAAATAATTTTTATAAATTGTACAGATGCTATCTGAGTCTTCAAGACTGATCAAGATATCTTCTGGAATAGAACAAGGTGGAACGTGTGGAAAAATGGGCAGGTTCTCTTTAGCAAAGTTTCTAGCTTGGAAGTAGTGGAGGAATTGTGTTGATGAGAAGTTGAATTTGAAGTGTAATTGTTCTTAGGATGTTGTGGAAAAAAGACATTATTATGAACAAAGATGTAGTTTATTCTGTTCCCTAAACTCTTGGCTGTAACATTCCTTCAATGCCAGTTGCACCCTTGAACGTGCAAATAAGCCAGTACGCAGAAAACAAGAACAGCATGTCTCAAAAGGTAAAGGAAAGTAGGCCTAACCACAAAGATAACAAATAACTGTATTTTGGGTGAACTTTATATGTGAAGAAGTAATCTTTTAAAATGCACGCTTTAAGGAAGAGTCTTATGACTCATTAATAATCAAAAATGCTAAGCTAGAAGTGATGCTTTATCTAAGATATATGTCTGTTACTCAGGGTGTTGGCATGATGTCTACGTGACAGCTACAGTGGGATGCAAAAGTTTGGGCAACCTTGTTAATAGTCATTATTTTCCTGTATAAATCGTTGGTTGTTACGATAAAAAATGTCAGTTAAATATATCTTATAGGAGACACACACAGTGATATTTGAGAAGTGAAATGAAGTTTATTGGATTTACAGAAAGTGTGCAATAATTGTTCAAATAAAATCAGGCAGGTGCATAAATTTGGGCACCACAAAAAAGAAATGAAATCAATATTTAGTAGATCCGCCTTTTGCAGAAATGACAGCCTCTAAACGCTTCCTGTAGGTTCCAATGAGAGTCTGGATTGTGGTTGAAGGTATTTTGGACCATTCCTCTTTACAAAACATCTCTAGTTCATTCAGGTTTGATGGCTTCCGAGCATGGACAACTCTCTTTAACTCACACCACAGATTTTCAATTATATTCAGTTCTGGGGACTGAGATGGCCATTCCAGAACGTTGTACTTGTTCCTCTGCATGCCTTTTGAGCAGTGTTTTGGGTCGTTGTCTTGTTGAAAGATCCAGCCCCGGTGCAGCTTCAGCTTTGTCACTGATTCCTGGACATTGGTCTCCAGAATCTGCTGATACTGAGTGGAATCCATGCGTCCCACAACTTTGACAAGATTCCCAGTCCCTGCACTGGCCACACAGCCCCACAGCATGATGGAACCACCACCATATTTTACTGTAGGTAGCAGGTGTTTTTCTTGGAATGCTGTGTTCTTTTTCCTCCATGCATAACGCCCCTTGTTATGCCCAAATAACTCAATTTTAGTTTCATCAGTCCACAGCACCTTATTCCAAAATGAAGCTGGCTTGTCCAAATGTGCTTGAGCATACCTCAAGCGGCTCTGTTTGTGCTGTGGGCGGAGAAAAGGCTTCCTCTGCATCACTCTCGCATACAGCATCTCCTTGTATAAAGTGCGCCGAATGGTTGAATGATGCACAGTGACTCCATCTGCTGCAAGATGATGTTGTAGGTCTTTGGTGCTGCTCTGTGGGTTGACTCTGACTGTTCTCACCATTCGTCGCTTCTGTCTATCCGAAATCTTTCTTGGTCTGCCACTTCGAGCCTTAACTTGAACTGAGCCTGTGGTCTTCCATTTCCTCAATATGTTCCTAACTGTGGAAACAGACAGCTTAAATCTCTGGGACAGCTTTCTGTATCCTTCCCCTAAACCATGATGGTGAACAATCTTTGTCTTCATGCCATTTGAGAGTTGTTTTGTGACCCCCATGTTGCTACTCTTCAGAGAAAATTAAAGGAGGAGGGAAACTTACAATTGACCCCCTCAAATACTCTTTCTCATTATAGGATTCACCTGTGTATGTAGGTCAAGGGTCACTGAGCTTACCAAGCCAATTTGAGTTCCAATAATTAGTTCTAAAAGTTTTGGAATCAATAAAATGACAATGGTGCCCAAATTTATGCACCTGCCTGATTTTGTTTGAACAATTATTGCACACTTTCTGTAAATCCAATAAACTTCATTTCACTTCTCAAATATCACTGTGTGTGTCTCCTATATGATATATTTAACTGACATTTTTTATCGTAACAACCAATGATTTATACAGGAAAATAATGACTATTAACAAGGTTGCCCAAACTTTTGCATCCCACTGTAACTTATAAAAGTCTGTAAGAAAAGAGGAACGAGAGATTCTGCTGGCCCTGAGCATTTGAGTTGACAGGCGCTGAGGAATCTTTTCTACTCACCAAGAATCATAAAGAATAAAGGTGTGTATTGATTCAACAAACTGTGTCTATCCTCTGTTGTCTTCTCTCTTTGAACCCGCGTCCACAGTGTGAAGACATTATGTATGTACAAGTCTCTAAGTGTTTTAATTCCGGACATTTTCCAGACATTTCCCAAATATTTTCTGCATCTAAAGATAATAAGTTCTCTGGGATGCTATATTTAATGGGTGAATATGTTATATTAAACAAACATTGAAGGTTAGAAGTTATGTGTCTGCCTTTAATAAATCTGGTTTGGTCTTGTGATATTACAGAAGGAAACACTTTTTCAGTCCTTCTGGTTAGAACTTTGGAGAATATCGTAATGTTGTTATTCAGAAGAGAGATTGGTCTGTACGATGCACATTGTAGTAAGTCCATATATTTGTTAGGAAAGATGGTAAGTAATGCTTGGCAAAAAGTTTGATGTAGAATTTTGTTGTCTTTAGCTTCTATAAACATTGGTAAGAATAGAACTTATTTGACATTTTTTTTTTAAATTCCATTGGATAGCGATCAAGGTAGAAGGATGTGTCCTGCTGTCAAGTTCCTAATAGGTGCAATAATAACCTAAAGTGGCCACACTTGCTCTAAGGCTGTGCTGGACAATGCCTAGTTCTGCATGGGCTGGCACTGCAATAGACTGATACATTCAAAACTATTGGTTTAATACCTGCCCAGAGTGATGGGAATTTGCAAACCCCTCATTAAGATCACCAGGGAACTCTGATACCTTCCTCTAGGGAAATGACCACATTGATTTTCTTACTTTACTATAAAATAGGCTTCTCACATATTTTTGATTGGTTACACAAGTATTGCAACACCTCATTCACTTACCTTTAAATATGAGGTATTTCCCATAGTATATACCAATTTCTTTTCCTATTGTATGCATTATTTTAAACAATACACAGAGTTGGTGTATATTAACCTTTTCCAATATAAGTGTAGTTCTGATTAAAGAAGGATGTTGTTGTATAAATACAGTGTAAGACTGGAAGAACCACAAAAGGGATTTACCAGTTGCAATGCCACACTGAATGGTTACATCATTGTGGTCTGTAACTGGGAATTTAACAATTAAAATCATGCTTTTAGTCTCACTTACTGTAAGCTAAATTAAATTATGACTAAATGACAATACTTTAAAAATATATGCAAAGACGGAGTGACTTTCATAGTAGAAGCAAGTTGGACAGCAGGGAATTCAAAAAGAAGTGGACTGTGAAGGACTGGAATGGGAGAATGTAAAGGTTTGTTGCAAGGGGCTTTGTTGTATGTATTTCATTCTCTTCTTCAAGTAAGAAAATTCCAGACTCCAGAGCCTGGCATTTGGCAGGCATAGAAAACAATCTACATGAAGGACACCACAAGAGGCTAATAATAGAAAATTGATCAAAAAACTATTTCTCTCAGTAGTAAAATATTCAAGACTCTATCTGGCTGTCGAATGCTGCTGCCTCTGTGGTTTAATTTGCAATACTCTTCATAGTTCTAACTATTTCCCATTAAATATGGGAAATATAAAAAAAAATCACCTTTGCAAAAATTAATTAAAACATCTAGAGGAATTATGCTTCTTGAGAGCTTTGTGGTATCTATAATAAATTTGAAATGAAAGCTGACTTTACAGTGCTATAAAAAAACCGACAATAACAGAAGGGTTGTTAATGGTGCTACTTTATCCAACCTAGCTCATCTAGTGCTATTTTATTATATATATATATATATATATATATATATATATATATATATATATATTTACAAAACAAAAAAGTATGTTCTTTGGTGCCTTTACTCCTGTGTTCAGGCTAAAAAAGGCTGTTAAAAAGGAATTCAGCTCCTAGCCACAAATCAAGGTGAGTTTGGTCAGGAGCTCTGTCTAGCAGATCACTTTTGCCAAAATGACGCCTACTTCTGGGAAGCCAGGGCTTTTATGGATGGAGAACTAGAAGTGGCAGAGTCAGTTGCCCTCACTCAAAAGTTTCTCTGCACTGTGGGGACAGAAGGAGATGACAGTGTCAGCAATAGTGCCCTCTGTTGTCTTGGAGGGTTATTACATGCATCAACAGAGACTCTAAGGGGATCCTCTGATTTGCATGTGTGACAAAATATATAAAATGTGTGATTTTTCCCTCTTTCATAATTTCTCTAAGCACAAACACATCTGGTTCCATTTTTTAAATCATATGATGTAGTTTAAAATTTGAATATAAATCAATTTGCCCTCTTAAATATAATCATAAAATCATTTGATTCTTACAAGTGTCTTATTAGTATGTTTTTAAAGTATTTGGAAAGATTATGTCACATGTAGAAACACCATTAGTGATGAGACAGATTATATACTCAGCAAAAAAAGAAACATCCTGTGACTTTCAACTGTTTTTACTTTCAGTAGACTTCATGTGTAAATATTTGTATGAACACTAAAAGAGTCAAAACCATAAGACATAAACTAAAAATGTTTCACAATGTGTCCCTGAATGAAGGGAGGCTCAAAATCAAAAGTACCAGTCAGTATCTGGTGTGGTCACCAGCTGCTTGAAGTACTGCAGTGCATCTCCTCCTCATGGACTGGACCAGATTTGTCAGTTCTTGCTGTGAGATGTTACCCCACTGTTCCACCAAGGCACCTGCAAGTTCCTGGACATTTCTGGGGGGAATGGCCCTAGCCCTCACCCTGCGATCCAACAGGTCCCAGACGTGCTCAATGGGATTGAGATCTGGGCTCTTCGCTGGCCATGGCAGAACACTGACATTGCTGTCATGCAGAAACTCACGCACTTTTTGCCACTCCTGTCTGGTCCAGCGAAGGTGGGTTTGTGCCCATAGGCGGCGTTGTTGCTGGTGATGTCTGGTAAGGACCTGCCTTACAACAGGCCTACAAGCCCTCAGTCCAGCCTCTCTCAGCCTATTGCGGACAGTCTGAGCACTGATGGAGGGATTGTGTGTTCCTGGTGTGACTCGGGCAGTTGTTGTGGCCATCCTGTACCTGTCACGCAGGTGTGATATTCGGATGTACCGATCCTGTGCAGGTGTTGTTACACGTGGTCTTCCACTGCGAGGATGATCAGCTGTCCTTCCTGTCTCCCTGTAGCGCTGTCTTAGGCGTCTCACAGTGTGGACATGGCAATTTATTGCCCTAGCCACATCAGCAGTCCTCATGCCTTCCTGCAGCATGCCTAATGCACGTTCACGCAGATGAGCAGGGACCCTGGGCATCTTTCTTTGGGTGTTTTTCACAGTCGGTAGACAAGTCTCTTTAGTGTCCTGCGTTTTTAGAACTGTGACCTTAAATGCTTACTTTCTGTAAGCTGTTAAGGTCTTAACGACCATTCCACAGGTGCATGTTAATTAATTAATTAGGGTTAATTGAACATGCATGGAAAACATTGTTTAAACAATTTACAATGAAGATCTGTAAAGTTATTTGGATTTTTAAAACATTATTGTTGAAATACACAGTCCTGAAAAAGGGACGTTTCTTTTTTTGCTGAGTATATAAA
>JANRMT010062792.1:1719857-1741526 GCA_026402145.1 Polypterus bichir lapradei | reverse complement strand
TGCATGGAAAACATT
Source organism: Polypterus bichir lapradei (assembly GCA_026402145.1). NCBI lineage: Eukaryota > Metazoa > Chordata > Cladistia > Polypteriformes > Polypteridae > Polypterus > Polypterus bichir. The sequence continues at coordinate 1,741,511 of JANRMT010062792.1, read as the reverse complement.
GTTTAAACAATTTACAATGAAGATCTGTAAACTTATTTGGATTTTTAAAACATTATTGTTGAAATACACAGTCCTGAAAAAGGGACGTTTCTTTTTTTGCTGAGTATATATGTCTAGTCTAGAGAGATGATAAAAGAAAGGATGGCTGGGTAACCCTTAATTATCTAAGAGTGTCATGATATTGCACATAAGACCCAGCTCACTTTGATCATTTGTTCCCTCTTGTGCTTTCATGGTAAACTCCCTGTAAGGTCTGTTTACTTATAATTTTTTTTTTTTATTTTCTTCATGTCTCCAAAATCAGTACTAACCCCTATACTTTCTCTGCTGTTCTCTTTCCATTTTTTTCCGATCTGCACCACCACCACCTGATTAAAGCACCATGATGTCCCTACATTGATGGATTGAAGGCCAGAGGTCCACATGACCATCATCGTCTAATTCTTCCACGTGAAGGCCTGAAACCCATGAGGACTGACTGAGATCATTGATGTTAGGTAGAATGTCTAGTGGGGGCTGGGCGGTCTCATGGCCTTGGAACCCCTGCAGATTTGTTTTTTTTCTCCACCCATCTGGAGTTTTTCTTGTTTTTTCTGTCCTCTCTGGCCATCGGACCTTTCTTTATTCTTTTTTAATTAGCATTGCCAATGTTTTATATTTTTTTCTTTCCTTTTCTTTCTTTATCTTGTAAAGCACTTTGAGCGACATCATTTGTATGAAAACGTGCTATATATATAAATGTTGTTGTTGTTGTTGTCACACTATACAACTTCAAGTCGCAGAGCATGCCACACTTAAGAACTTGGTCTAATTGTGTTGAGGATGTTAGACAACACGCCTTTAATTCTCAGGGATGACAGATTACACGACGACCTCCCGACTTCTTGGCACAGTTACTAATTTCTGAAATGTTGCAAGCTTGCTACATTTTGACTGCCAATTAATGTGCTGCCTGGTAGCACTGGTGGCTCTATAAATGTTTTTCATGTATTGTGAGTTCAGCTGTAGTCAAAGCTTACGTTTTGCTATCTTTCATTCTGTCATATTAAAAGTATGTGACACCAGAAAGATGAGCATCTCTTCTGTTTGCCTAGTCAAAATCACCCTCTCCTTGTGTTTTATGCATTGTATTTCCTCATTCTCAATAGTGGTCAACCCTTACAAATACAAGAATCTGCCCCATATGACTTAAGATAAAATCATAATTGTTTGATTTTGTTGTACCCAGCCACAATGCACTATGACCTGGTTGCTGGGGATGCCATACTACACAACTCTCCATCAGTCACTAAGATGAGATAAATAAACTCTAAGATTGAAAATTGCTGGAGATCCCATGTAATGCGAGGCCAAAGCATGTTTGAGGGACCTCATACAAACACTGAAAATTCACCCAAGCATGAGACGGCAAAGGAAGCTGGCAATATAATTGAAAAATTGATTTGGTATTATACGATGAGCAAGATGTGCACACATAGTTGGAAAAGCTGACCTGATCAAAAAAAAGATGTGGTCTGAGACAGATTAAAATATATCAAAGCATGGATCAATGTGAAAATATGCATTTGGCGGATTAGACAAATAATTGAAAATGGAAGAAAAGGACAGAAACATAATAGATGTATAGAGTAAAAAATAAACAAATTATGAGCAGGTAACAAACAAAAGCCAGAAGTCTACTTAAAGGAAAAGCCATCAAGATGGGGTATGCAAAAACACAGACTTAGATGTCAGCCTAAAAATCAATAACAACCCCTACTGCATAATAAGAGTTTTTGCCAATCTTGATACAGAACCTGGCGTAGGAGGGCATCTTTGTTAGCCAGCTCATTCTCGAGTTTGTCGTTCATGTCATGTAAAGAGGTAGATTCCCTCTGGGCACTCAAGTATCGCTTCTCCAGGGTGGTGATGCGCTCTTCCATGTCTTCTTTTTGGCACATTGCCTGCACAAAAGAAACATCAAACAAATCTGAGAGGTGCCATTTGACAAGAAAACATGACTTATTGGCAAATGGAATAGTGTTTCATACCTGAAAGGATGATAAAATAGAAAATGAATTAGCAAAGAAGACTTCAATGTGAAACATTACTACCTTGTGGCTAGGGAACTAGACTTTAAAAAACAAAGCTGCTTGTTCAGTTCTGACCCACTCTTACTAATACCAATACTCTAAAATGCAAGATAGTTTAGATAAGGCATACATTTATCCATGTCAATTTACCATAATCCCTTGTAGAAATGTTCCCATTTTCCTGTTCCTAGGACCTCATTAGTATTGACAGTAACAATAAGATCAATCTCATATAACAGCTTCTTTTTGATATTCTGGAAATAATATTTTACTTAATATGCAACACTTTCTGTGAACAATCTCTTTTCAACTTTTAACTTTTTACAAGAAAACAGTTTTGAGAACAATTGCAGACCAGAAACTTCCTTATTTAAAAGATGGGTTACTATGTTCTGTGCCAGTTTGCAGACTGACATAATTTATCTTTTCTTCTTCAGAAAGAACAAAATCCACATTTTTGAAATAAATGGCCAACTAGATAACCTCCTTCATAAACAGAATACAATTAGACATGAAAAAGTCAATATCTATTTTGTTTCACATTAAGTTGTAATAGACGTACTGCAGTGCAAGTTACAGTTTTGCAGCCAAGATGGTTTAGAAGCAGACTGTAAGGGCAATTAATGATGGATCACAAGTAAGAAACAAAGCCAAGAACATGCTAAAGTCAAAAAACAGAGATATCAGTCTTATCTTTTGTCTTAACCAGAGCAAAACAAATCATAGTCAGGAAGAATTATTAAAAAATCATAGCCTAAATGTTTTCTTTTCTTCTTCATCTTTTTTTAATTCCATGTGGGTTTGATGTGTTTGATCCACCTTCTCCGAAGAGCTCGGTCCTGCAGCTCCTCTCCAATCAAGCCCTTTTCCTTCAGCTCTTCTTTTACTTTATCCATCCACCTTTGCTTTGGCTTCCTTCACTTTCTGCCCTCTTTTACTTCCATTCTCATCACTCCTTTGACCACATATACTACATATATACGCAACTAATGTTCCTGTATTTTCTTAGATATCTTTCCCACTTTTGTGGTACCTCTGATTGTCTCATTTCTTATTCTTTCTTATTTTGTAACAGCACGTATATTCTGTCTTCTTCCTATTTATTCTCAGTGCTGTTTCTTCCAAAGCCTTCTCTATTCTTCCAGCTTCCTCTCCGCATTCTCTTTTCTGGTGCTACACAACACAATGACACATGCAATAAGCATTTACAGGAGGGATTGGGCTTTTATCCTATGAGTCAACACATCCATAACCAGATCAAAGAGGTAAAGACCTAAAGAAGATCCCTGGTGCAGACCTACTCTAACTGGGATCTTGTCTGTTACCCCAGCACTACTTTTAACCCGAGTCCTCACTACCTCATACATATCCTGAACCATCCTCACATACTTCTTGTAGCCTGAATTCAAAATCTAAAACATTTACGAAATTGTTTAATAAAGGCCAGTGCTTGATTGACGATTGCCCCCTGCCGCCCATTTGTAACCTGTTGGGCTAATGAGGCCACCTCACGACTACTGAGGACACACTGACAGCAACCAATCAAAGGAAACACAAAATGACGAAGATTTTCCAAAATAAATATAACTGATTTTCATAATGGCATACAGTAGCTACAATTCACAACAAAATAAGACACATATTATGAATTTGCATATTTAATAATGGCAGAAACCGCTCAGAATGACACTGATAAAATATGTAATTATATTAATGTAGTACTAGGGTGTTATAGCGTGTTAGCCATTATGAATGTAGAGAAAAGCCAAGCAAAATGACACCTTTTATTGGCTAACTAAAAAGATTACAATATGCAAGCTTTCGAGGCAACTCAGGCCCCTTCTTTAGGCAAGATGTAAAAAATTTACAAAAGAGCTCAATCATAACAACAGTAGGATTCCACATGGTTGCATCAAATGTGATGCATATCATTTGAAATGGTGGATTGTTTTTTCTTTTCACAGCCAAGTGGTACAAGCCCAGAGGAACCTCAGGATATGAAGGTGATGAAATTTTTAAACATTCATAAATTATTCAGCAGGAGACTGGAGATTGTGGATCATGGTACACATTTGCTAGACCCTCATTTAAATGAGCAACAGACAGAACTTCCATCAGAAGGCCAATCTACTACTTTGAAACTGTTTGGCTAAAAAGTACTGACCATCAAATACTGCAGGAAAAAGACCCTGGACAGTAACTAGAAAGCAGAGTTAGGTCAGTGAATATGAAAATAACAAAGTCCTTCAAGTCATTTTTTCACTTCAGTCTAGCATATCATAAATATACTGGAAAAAAAGCCAGAATAGGAATATAGGAAAACCAGTACACATTACCTCTCTGTTATCACGCTGAAATTTATTGCTCATTTCCTCTGATTTTATTAAATCCTTCCTTGCAGCCTCTAACTCTTGTTCAACTTCAGAAACACGGGATGAAAGCAAAGACATTCGTTCCTTCATCTGGACCAGCTCATAGTTCTGTTTCTCCAACAGTTCCTGAAGCTCCACCACCTGGCTGGCCTCATCATTTGAGTCAATTGAACCATTGGAAAGGCGCTAAAAAAAAGATACATACTTAGCAATTACTTAAATATATACAAGTCAGGAAATCGCAAAAAACAAAACAACAACCTAAAAATAAATATCAATGATAGGAATTAAAACATGTAAATGCTTGTTTGATCAAACAGACTGTTGTTAGTACCCCCATCTTTATAAATAACTAGCAAAATACCCGCGCTTCGCAGCGGAAAAGTAGTGTGTTAAAGAAGTTATGAAAAAGAAAAGGAAACATTTTAAAAATAACGTAACATGATTGTCAATGTAATTGTTTTGTCACTGTTATGAGTGTTGCTGTCATCAAGGATTTGATTATCATTATTTCTTTCAATCAGGTTCGTATTTGGAGGATGTGTTGTGTTCAAGTTACATTCTGTGTTTGTCAACCGTTGTAAAGATAACAGGTTTCATTCATCGAAGTGTTCACGACCCAAATAGCTACTCGTGAATCTAAGATGTTTAACAGGCATTCCCGGTATTAACTTGTGGATTTGCCTGTGAATATTTAGCGGCAGCATGTCTATGAACTTGTGGAATCGCCTGTGAGTATTTAGCGACAGCATCTCTATGAAGTTGTGGATTTGCCTGCAAGTATTTAGCGGCAGCATCTCTATTAAGTTGTGGAACTGCCTGCGATTATTTAGCGACAGCATGTCTATCAACTTGTGGATTTTTCTGCAAGTATTTGGCGGCAGCGTCACGGAGTTGTTTTCGTCTAGCTGCATCAGAAAATGTACCATGACGTCTGACACGCCTCCTTTTTACTGTTTTCTCACAGCTTGGATTGCTGCTGTCATAATCGGTTTGAGTTTCATGGTTTGTTTCAATTACGTTAGTATTTGCAGGACTTGTGTTGAAGTGACATTCGGCATCTGTCAAGCGGCTTCATTGATAACTTCGCATCCAGCTTTTGAGAGTTGAAACATTCATAAATATCAAAGTGTCCACTACTCAAATTGTCACCTGTGAATCTAAGATGTTTAAGAGGCATTGGCGGTTCTCCAAAGGTGTAAAATATTTGGCCATTTCGGTAGACTTGAAAGCGACAACCGAACAATTCAGCAGCAGCCATCAACTCACATGCAGAAGCATAGGTGAAGGGCTTAAGCATTTCACTCTTATAGTGCCCCTGTGTAGTATAATTATCTCCTGTACGGTCATCAGTCCACACCTTGAACCTGTCCCAGTCAATCAATACACAAGACACAATGTTCCTCTGGATATCAAGATTGAGCCTGATATGGCCGTGCAATATGTAACACAGAACATGTAAAAGGCAGACGGCATCTCCGGGCATGAAAACCACTCGGTAAGTGACAGTTCTTTGATCGATGGTGATCACCTCGATAGACATCTCACTACCGAAATCGCTTCTCGTGAATCTAAGATGTTTAACAGGCATACCCATTATTAACTTGTGGATTTTTCTGCGAGTATTTAACAACAGCGTGCCTATTAACTTTTGGATTTTTTTGCAAGTATTTGGCGGCAGCGTCACAAAGTTGTTTCCATCTAGCTGCATCAGAAAATGTACCACAACATCTGACACGCCTCCTTTTTACTGTTTTCTCACAGCTTGGATTGCTGCTGTCATAACCGGTTTGAGTTTCATGGTTTGTTTCAATTACATTAGTATTTGCAGGACTTGTGTTGAAGTGACATTTGGCATCTGTCAAGCGTTGTAAGCATACAACCGCCTTCATCGATAACTTTGCATCGTAATAAACAAACAATAAAACAGCGGAGAAGCCGTGGATTAAATAAAAAGGCTGCACTTATCAGCAGGGAGACGTGAATACCGTGGCAAAACAAAGAACGGAATGAAGAGACCGGAGCGACGGATGGCCTTATATGGGCAGGCAGTCATTTACGTGGGAGGCGTTCGGATGGGGGACGCAACACCGCCTCACACAGCGACCGAGCTGCAGGCTATGGACGTATATATGTACGTAAGTAGGATTTAATTATGACCATTACGTGTAGAATTTCGAAATGAAACCTGCTTAACTTTTGTAAGTAACCTGTAAGGAATGAACCTGCCAAATTTCAGCCTTCTACCTACACGGGAAGTTGGAGAATTAGTGATGAGTCAGTGAGTGAGTCAGTCAGTCAGTGAGGGCTTTGCCTTTTATTAGTATAGATTTATTTTTCGTAGAATGCTACTTTGCTTCAGTTCTGATCATATCTCCTAGTCTTATTAAAGCGAAGACACTTAACTTGGATAGAATTTCAGGTCATCAGCACACTTACCTACACCCTTCTACACTCACTGAAACAGAGGAGAATATGAAGTCACCAATTAACCTCATAAACACAGCCTTGGGATGAGGGAGAAAGCCCGAAGAAATACTCAAGAAGAGCAGGGAAACTTAACTCCAACTGGAATCTACACATAGAATGGGATTTCAGCTCCTGAAATTATGGTACCATTTTTGAATTGACACCTTTTTCAAAAATGAATACATACAATGATATCTAGATTCAGTCAGATCCATCCTTCAGAGAAGAATTATTAATACTAGATATAAAACAAGATGTCCACAAACTCCATGTGGCCAGGAGTTTATGCAGTAGCAGACTGATAGGAGCATGTCTGTTTGAATTCATTGTCCCTTCGAGGACTCAGATCACAGGGCAGGTCAGGACTGGCTGGATATTTAGGAATACTAAGGGGCTTTGCCCCCTGATTACTTCGCTTGCCAACACGCAACCCCCGGCGTACGCTATGCACAAGCCAGTTCGCATCTCTGCCACTCGCGTATGTGGATTTCACTTTCACCAAACAACAAATCTTTTAATTCTCGTGGATACGCCTCTTCATTGGGAAGAAACACTACTTTTCCCTGATGGCAACACAAATTAGACAATCTACAAGTCTCCGACTTAAATCCGAACAATATAAGCAATCTCGTTTCACTGTTCCGTTATTTCACCGAGTAATAATTTCTGTTTGTTTGTGCTAATGCAATCTTTACTATCATTTTTTTGAGACTTTCAAATTTTAGTACTTTCGTTATCTCTAACCTGCTCTGTATGTGTATCGCGCCAACTTTTTTGAATTCTTTATGATGTTCTACTTTGTCATCTACTCTTTGTCTTTTTGGGCATGGTTAAATCTACTGGCACAAGGTCTCGTCTCGCGGGACGTGAAAGTATCTCTATGAAAGAGTCACGTCTCGCCCCAGGCTAAAAAGTCTCATCTCATCCTAGGATTTTTTTTATTATAATAGAGAAATTTAAGAATATTTAAGAACTCTGTAAACACTGTTCACCATACTATAGCTGATACTTTCTAGCTGAGCACAAATGCTTCATAATATTAAAATAAAATGTCAACCTTAAAAAATTTATGTTGAATAAATGCCAAATAAATGAAAGTGGACCAGTTTTTTATTTAAAATTAAAGTATTTTTGCAACATGTTGTGTTTTATCTTTCCTATAATGGAGACTTGTTCCATCAAAAAACTAACTTTCATCTTGTAGCTGTTGACTAACAAAATAATAGAAGACAGATTAATGGCTGTAATTCTTTTTTTCATAGGTATAGATATTATTCTAACATTTAATCCATTTCTTTGAGCTCAATGTGCTCGAAAGAGATGAGAGATGTTTTTTCTTTGGACGAAATTTTAGAAGCTCTAGCAGGTGTAGCTGCTGCAACAGCAGTTATCCAGTTAATTTCACTTCTGGCTGCATTTGGCAATGCTTAGAACACTGATATTGCAAGAGGTCATTAAAGCTGATAGGACAGAGGACCCTCGTGCCCAGTAAAGTACCAAGAGCTCCTAGTGAAGGTGAGGAGTAAAGATGCAGTCATAGAAAGCCCAGGGCAATCCATGTTTATACTGCAGAGATCAAAATAGACAGTGTCTCACAGGAGCAGCCATGGCACAGCTAGGCATCCATAAAATAACTTGCAGCTATATGGCAGGGCTTGACAATGCAATCTGAGTTATATTCTTTAGGGAAATCACTAGACACAATTCTTATCATACCTTGTAAAGCTGTTTCCTGTTTTCAAACAAGATACAAGGCTGAGCGTGAAGCGAGGATGAGGCACAACAAATACTACAATCTGAAGCATAGGAAAAGTTAAATCACCTAAGCACTTTTACACTATCTGCATGCCCATCAATTTATATTCTACAAGGGCCTCATTAACTTAACATAAAACAGCAGGACAATGCAGCTAAACTCACCCCTTTGACCAAATCTCAATTTGGTAACCTTTCAATCTGCACTGACAGAGAAGCGATGTGGAACAAAAAGATGTTTTTGGGTGGCAAAGTGGCACAGGGGTGCTGCTCTCTAAGTGGCGATTGTAAATGGTCCTGTGTAAGTAAGTGCACACAAAGATAATGGTAATTATAACTGGACTAAGCGTGGGTAAGCCTACTCTACAATGGACTAGCAACCCATAGAAGAGTAGATTCTGCCTTGATCCCAATACGTCTGGGAATACAAATTAAAAAAGTGTATGCTGTAAGGCTTGTTAAGAAATATTTGCATGCTTATAATAAGTAACTATCTACCCTTTCTGGTCTCTAATCATTATTTAAAAGATTAAAAGTAAACCAAATTAAGAAAACTGACCATTCATCCATTTTCATTAAAATTGATTTAAATTTTTTTCGGCCTGCTGGTGAAAGTACAATATGTAAAGATACATGTTGGTAAATTATTTAATTAACTCAGCATGATGTTCATTATGCTTTGCCTGCCTACACCATAATGCATTTATAATCAGAAATTCTTAAGTGCTCTATCAGTAGGGACTATGCTATTTAATATACTTGGAAATTATCTATTAAGAATAAATGGCAAGATATGATATGCAAATGAGATAAGAAAGATTAGTAACATGTCTTATCCCTAAAGTTGTCTGCAATGGCAACAGTTTTCTGTGATCTTATTAAGGAATAATTGGGTTAAAAATGTTATAAAAAGTTTATAAAATACCAAAGTGTGTCTGTCTCTCCACTGGTGCTAGAACTTTGATTTTGGTCTTTATTGAAAGTTTATGACCTGATATGTTTTGGAAATTAAAAAGAAATGTAGGTAACGACCACCTCGGCAAAGTGATCTGTGCTTGTGGGGTTAATGCGGCAAAGTGATTGCGAATCAAGTGGCATGGGAGAAAGAAAAAGAAGATCAGTGGCATCTGCTGGAGCATCAAGCAAACTACAGTGGCTGCTAACATGATGAAGGTCATCATAATAGAAAGGAGAAAAAGAAGGGCAGCGCCATCAGCATCAAGTGCTGGATGCAAAATGCAAGTATGACAAAGCCAGAGAAATGCATGCAATCACCAAATATGTCCAGAATTCATAATAAAGGGTGAGTTCTCATGTAAACAACTGGCAAATTTGTTGTTCTTTAAATCTAGCCTTATGTTGTGTCACAAGACCTGGGGCCTCATGTACTGTATAACGGTGTGCGTAGAATTCACACTATAACATGGGGTACGGACAAAAGCGGAAATGTGCTTATGCACAAAAAAATCCACATGCATAAATCTGTGCGTTCACCAACTTCCACGTTCTTCCGCTACATAAATCCTGGTCAACGTGAAAAGTAACGCACGTGCATGTGCCTGCTGTCCTGTCCCAAATCCTCCCAAATTACGCCTCTTTGAATATGCAAATCAATAAAAATAACCCTTAAGATCAGCCTTCTGTGAAAAGGCAATGGCAAAAGCAAGAGGGAAAATAGAAGAATTTCAGCGAATACCAAGTGGAGGCAAAGAAAAACGTATTATTTGTTGGTTTAAACAGTGGTATAAACAACAAAAGGAAGTTGATCGAGTGACATAGAGTGTCGGAGAAACTCGAAAGCTCACGTTCACAAAGTCGCACAGTGCCCGAAATAAAAAAGAAGTTGACAGATATCAAAGTCGCCGTGAAAAGGTGAGTCATAGCCCACCGTGTGAGTGTCATATGAAAGCTTATTAGGGTACAGAGAAAAAAAAGGCACACAGTGGGGAAAAAGCATGAACTGTCAACTTTAATTTCTAAATGTCCACTTTAATCATGTACTGTAGTTTATTTTTTCATTAAAGTAGAACGTCATAAACTTAATCTTAAAATCATTTAATTTACTAGTTTCTCAATCCCATCGTAACTAAAGTAGCACGTTAAATGCTTTGTTTTGTCTTTGATCTTCTATGTGCTCTATGTGTGTGAATCACTACGTGCTTCCGGGCTTTCTTTTCCTCCAACAGGACACAGAATCCATTACATTCGTGGTATTACAGCTCTCTGAATAATTAAAATACTGAGATGTATATGTAACATCATTTTCATGTTATTAAATGTTATTAAACATGGGAACACGGTGGTGCAGTGATAGTTCATGTCTCACGCAAGATGCTTGCTGCGCTGTGTGCTACCTTCGATGAAATATTTTATTGCTGCAGTACTGTCTCTTTTAAATGTACTAACCTCCGATTCCTGTCCTTACTTTTCTTTCTCCAAAAACCTAATCACCACACAATCAGCTCTGTAATAGACGTTAAGCCATCTGTAAGCTTAGAACGTGGATTCTTCAAAACTTTTAAGGAACATCGAAATATCTTCGTAGTACGTGTTTAATTATTCTATCCATCTATCCTTCAAGTGTCACATCAGCACCAGGAAGAATACAGCACAAGACAGGAACAATCCATGAATGGAGCACCAGTGGCTCACTAGCACTGCGGCACCGTGTAGTTAAAGTTTTATCTGTATAATATAATAAACATATTTTGCTGCATTTCATCTTAAAAATGGTATCGTCATCATATGTAAATATGCGCTTTATAAAGTGGCTCAGGTTGTGCAATATTATAATTGTAGTGCAAGGGTACAGTGAGATGATTGTACTAATAAGGAGCACTTGATGGACTGATTGTGCATTTGAGTTCTTGGGATGAAACTGTTTCTGAACCGCGAGGTCAGTACAGGAAAGGCTCTGAAGCGTTTGTTATATGAGATCAGTTCAATAGACAGCATGGCTGAGGCAGCGTGTGCTTGATGCAGTATATCGATAATTCTCTTTCCGATCAGCTGCTGTACAGCTGTGATTCACACTCAGATACAGTGATATAAATACTCCGAGTGGTGCAGTGAGAGTAATATGGAAAAAGATGATCCAATGTGGGATTCGAGGTGCAGTGAAAGTAACAACGCTAAAGCAGTTATGGTATTTAGAATAGTTTGACCATTCTGTGGACCATTACAGTATATTGTTACAGGTTAATTACAATCAGATGCATTAAACTAATAAACAATATGTGGTTAATTTCAGTGTATTTATAAAGCCACGTCAGGGATGTGGATCTAAAAAAGAAAGGATAACCACACTGAACAGTAGTGCTGCTTTGACTCTGGGTGCCGCCAGTCTGCAAAACCGAGCAGAGAACTTACGTACGATAGGGTATGAGCTACTGTAGAAATGTGCATGGCTTTACGCCAAGTTTAGGTTTTATACCGATTTGAACGTGGAGATGTTCTTACGCAACATTTTTGTGCGTACGCACCATTTATACATGAGGCCCCTGCTCCTTAATATCCTTACTTTACCATCTAAAAACAGTGTGCTTATAAAAACAGCATCCTGGTTTTGAATTTATTGTACTTAATGATCACTGAACATCAAACTTTATTAAAAGTACATGACGAACATCAGAGTGACTTGCAAAACAAAGTGCTAACCATCATATTGGCAGGAAGAAGAGGACCAGGGATATCTGCTGAGTGTCAAGCAAACCACACTGCAGTGACAAAGAATGAGAAACAATAAGAAGACAAGACTATGAAAAACATAACCAGGCAAGAAGTACAGCATCCCTGGATGTATAGCAGTTCAGTAGCAGGCAAACACAGTGGCACAAAGACATGCAAGACAAAGTCCAGAATACAAAATGCAAGAACAAGAACAAGAGATAAATTCTTGCGCACAAACAAGAGGATAATTAGACAACATAAGAAGTATCAACACCTCCTTATCTTTAACTTATAACCTATAGTCTGCATGTTTCACTATTTAGACATGAAACGTTTTAAATAAATGAAAATTTCATAAAATTAACAGCAATTAAATGTATTATTTTTGGTGCACCAGGGCAAATGACATCTCAAGCTTATTTCAGAGTTGTTCTAATAGTTCTTCTTGGTCTTCTTATAGAGCTGTTTATGGTTATATTTTCAGTTTATGAGTGATATAGTGGTTAGTTTGCTGCCTCATAGCTCTGGAACTCCTGAGTTTGAAATTCAGCTTGGTTGTTGTGTTTGTGGAGTATGCTTGCTGTGTGTGTGTTTCTGTGTGTGTTTGGGGGTTTAGAGTGGTGTAAGTGTACCCTGTGACAGGCTGGATGAATTTCTATTATTATGGATTTTTACTCTCAATAATAACCAGAAACTGATACTTTTTATTTTATAAACAAAGCAAGGGACGTTTTATGAAAATGTACCTGGTAAAACACAGCTTACTAGTAACAGATGTCACTTTAATGTTATTGTGGTTCCATTCTTTTATATTTGAACATGATCTGTTTCATAAATAAGTCTTCCCAATTAAAATGACAGAAAAACCTTTTTCATTTGTCCCTGAGAGGAATAAATTTATATAAAAAAAATACTATATATAAATCTCAAATCTAAAGTTAAACACCATTAAATCCCAAGATAAAGAGTGTTATCTTTTTTTCTTTTTGAAGCAACCAGTGAATACATTCTTTCAGCTGCCATCGATGAGACTTGAGTCCATCTGTGCTGATTTAACCTGCCAGTAGTGAACTTGTTAAGACCCCCATCGGTTTTACATCTCTCTGATGATTTATTAACTGTTCCTTCTCACTAATCACAGCAAGAAATCTGCTTGCAGAGCTGCTAAGTTGGAGTCTTGTGTCACAGAAAGAAAAAATAATATTCTCTATATAAAATAAAGTAATATTCTATCATTTTAAAGTGATATTTTCTGTTCGTATCCCTCTCTTACAATTTCCTGAATATTGATTTGCTTATGAATATGGATAGAGAGGGGTTCAATAGCAATGGCAAACTACAGCGGAGACAGAGGGCAGGCCTGCCCGGTTCAGTGCTCTAAAGCATAATTTACAAAATTTATGATATTCACATAAATATATACTTCTTGTCTGTAGTATAAGTTTGATGTATGCCCATAAATTAGGTTTAAACCCAGATTCGCATACTACAGTAAAAAGATATCCACATTCTACTTTTTCTGTATCAAGAGACAACACAACCATGGAAGCTCAATGGCTGTATCAGAATATATTACACTGACCACTCATCTTCCTTTTAACAAATCCTGCTTGATTTTGGGAAATTATGGATGCAAGAATATTTCCTATTCCTTTAATAAAATGTTGCCCTCAGTTTAAAAATAATGGAACTGTACGGTATAATGCACGTTTAAGTGGGTTTTTAATTTTTTTTTTTTTTGGAAGGACAGCAATTGCCAAATGTTTTAATGTTCCACGTAGATGGCTCACTTCTTTTGCTTTGACTTATCTGACTAGCTTGTAAAAAGTTACGTGGGTATTCAAATTGCGTTCTTGAAGAAACCCTCACAGATCTATCCAGCTCCTCTGTACAGTATGTGTCAAGGTATGTCATTTCATATACATCAAATAAAATATTTTATAAGAGCCTCACTTTCTATATGTTTGGATCTCTATAAATGTATTACTTTTTCTTTACATTCAACATTATTGATTTCTATGAATGCATTCAGGACTGTGATAAAAATATCAGGTTTTCATTTTTTAATGTTTGTTTTTGTCACTATGGGTATTCATTTTTTTATTCCCAACTGCTATTGGTTATCATTATTTCAATAACATTGTTGTCAGAAACATATTAGTATATAATTTCTGATACTTTTGCTCTGTTCCAATGCATAGATAACTTTCATTTTTCGGGGTTTTGATTTTCAATGACTGCTGCATTTTTTGGCAATGGACATGACATGATGCTGGGTAACATAATGCATACCTGTACCTGTACAGAAGTTAAGTTTAACTGTTCACAGGAAAGACTTAAGTTAGAAACTGACACTCAAACAACACTAATAAAGAAAGCACTTAGGGATAAAAAGTAAAATCTAAAATTGACTTTTGTTTGGTTTTGTGTCATTGATATTAGTTTAGTCCTAATAACAAGATGAAAGATATATAACCTTTTTAGTGCACAGAGGGTACTGATTATTCTTCTATATAATTAGAAAATAGTTATAACCCATGCCACACACAAAACAGTTTTGTTCTCTGGGATTTCCAACTGTCCCAATGAACATGTTATGTAGTTGAAGAGTTGCCAAACTCTTCAAAAATCTTCGTCTGTGCTGATAATGACAGTATCATGAGTTAAGTATTAATTGTTTCACTTCTTTTTAATATATTGAATTCTGTTGGCAAAAATTGACATTCTTTATAAAGCTCTGTGTGGGAAGATATTGAATATTCACTAACAATGTTACAGATATCACCAATGAATTCAGATACCATCCTGACTTGTAATTTATTTTTTTGTGAAGTGTTAGAGGCAATCTGACCCCATGAGAAGGCTTTGTGTGCTTCCCAAAGTGTTCTAGCTGATATCTCAGAAGATTTATTAGTTTCAAAGCAAAATCAATTTGTATGGAAATAAATTTACCAAATTCTTTATATGCTATTAATAAAGGGCCAAGTTGCCAGTTACAAGGTGGAACAGTGATAATTAATATTTTAAGCTCCTGGACTAGAGAAGCATGGTCTGAAATAATAATGATATAATAATGGCAAGACTTGACAGAGAAAAGGTTAGTTTCAATAAAAAAAGAAGAAATACTCAATTCATGAATGGAAATCATGCACCGAAGGGAAACAAATTCTTTATCAACATTTTTAGACATACAGTAGGTAAAGAAAGCTACATGAATCACATAAGTTATGGTCCAGGGTAAAGAATGAGATTATCAAAGCCATCTTTTTCTAGAAATTACAGTGATTGTCTAAGGTATGACTTAATATCAATTAAAATCTCCTGCCATCATTACTTCATATTAGGGATTAGCTAAATGACTTTCACTATAAAAATATATTTACTGTAGTTTCATTCATTCTGCTAACCTCTTTAATGTAAGAATTAGATATTAAATCAGTAGCTACAAATAGATTCATTAATCAATAATTCAGCTCCTCTAGTCTACTTGCCATAATTGCACTAAAATACCCGACTATGCCAATCATTTTTTAGCCAAGGCTTAACTTTAATTTAATGTATTTATTTAGTACTGGAAAGATCTTTTTGAACATTAGTAAATCATGTTGTGATATCACTTTTTCTTTTTAAATTCATGGTTGAACCTTTAACATTCCACATAAATATAATGATTTATTTATGTAACCAAATTTTTGTTTTGCAAAATGCATATTTCTGAATAACTGGTGGAAAATGTTTCCACTTTGGCTTGTAATATGAATATGTTTCCGATTGCAAGCTTCAAAAATAAATGTCCACATATTAGATAAGATAAATGAGACTAGCTTTTTCTTCCTTCTTGGCCCTTTTAATAACTCCATTTACAAAGACCTAAAACAGAGGGAGCATCATACCCCCTAACATCCAGTTCTACTACTGGGAAATGAATATAAATATTCTGCGACTGAGGTTAGAAGAAGAAGAAAGAAAGAAATTAAATTTCACCAGGCTGGTTTTAAAGGAAATCATATACAACTACTCCTTATATGCTTTGCTTTGTGCATCTACAGTACTACTACTAACTACCATCCCATGAGAAGGAAGTCAGGGGTTCAACAGTCACTCACAATATGATACACCAGTTTAGAGCAAACTTTAGTGACAAGATGTTACTATCAATCACATAAAAATGATTTCTTCTAAAGTTTCAAATTCATGAAATATTCTTGACATTGGAAAATTTTAAGATTTCTACACTGGAAGCATTATGCCATCACAAGGAGGCAGCGTAAGTAGTTTATAGTTGCCAGAAGACAGACATTGAGGATCAAGCCGAATGTCATAACTAGAGTTACCACTAATCAAAATTATAACCGCAATTCAAAGTCGAAAAAACACACAAAGGGTTTGAAATAAGAACACTCAAAGAAAATCACACACCAGTAAAGACAGTTTTGTTAGAAATACCTGCAAGCTCAGATAACCAAGGAGTGTATGGCTCTAACCTTTATACCATCATGTGACTAACTTCAGGCTAGCAACACTGTGGTGACACTAACAAAACGGCAATGTCAGTTGTATGTAACCAGCTGAGACAGATACATGTGACTCCTCTCTTCAGGTTGCTACATTAGTTCTCTGTGGCAGTACACATTAAGTTCAAATCCCTGATTCTTGCCTATAGAGTAGTCAGTGAGTCAGCACCTGAGTATATGGAGATACTGGCGAAGCCCTGTACTCCTTTTTGTCCACTCCGCTCTGCCAGTGAATAGCTTCTGGTGATGCTGCCTCCGCGTGTTATTAAGTCTCAATCCAGACTACTTTGCTGTATAGTTCCTAGTTGGTGGAACGAGCGGCCCACCTCCATCTGTACTGCTGACTCCCTAATTTACTCAAGAAGCAATTAAAATTGAATTTGTTCTGTGAATATCTGTCTAACTGATCAGGAGTAACTTTGCTCTGTGAAAAGTTATATTGTCAATTAATTTGTTGTTAGATTAGGTTTAATTGCTTTAATAATAATCTATAATTGTAAATTTATTAGTTACTAGCTGTCCCCTGTAGCTCTCCCCAAGTTTTAGTGAAACAGGACAGTAAGGAGGGCCCTGCCTGGCTCCCCTCTCCTGACATCATGCTTCCCCCTCCACTCGGTCCGCAGCCCCTGTCTCCTATTAGCACAAATATATCTCTCCTGCAAGCGAACTATGATTCTTAGTGCGATGAGAGAAGTCACAAAATCAACCAGAATATTCAAGCAAATTAATGAAAAAAACCTGTTCTAAATCCGTTAAGTAGTTCTCTTGTTCACTAGCTAAGCAGAGGTAAGGTATGCCCTGAGGAATATAGAGTACTAAAAGATTAACCATTTAGGCAGGAGAATGTCAATGAAGAGCCTTATAAACTATCATTAAAATTTTAATATCAATGTGACAGGAAGCCAATGTAAGGTAGCTAATACCGGCAAAATGTGCTCACGTTTCCGAGTACCAGTGGGAAACCTAGCAGCAGCATTCTGGACCAACTGCAGTCGAGAAAGTGCTCTCTAACTAATTCCATAATATAAGGAATTGCAGTAATCAAGTCTTGAGGAAATAAAAGCGTGAATGACCTTCTCCATATCACTTTGGAATAATATAGGCTTAACGCCAGCCAAAGATCACAATTGATAAAAACTTGAACAAACAATGACATTTAATTGCTTCCAAAAATTAAATAGTCGGTTATTAAAACCCCCAGGTATTTTTAGTAAAATTTCAACTGTGGCAGCTTTGCACTGCCAGCTAAAAACAGGAAGACAATGGGTGTGTGCCCTCAGAAGATAAAACAGGAGGACACCATTAGCTATAATGTGTACAGTATGTCTGAACAATTGGTGCTACTACAGCAAGGTTTCCAAGGAGACATTTCAAAAGTCAAATAAGAACGAAAGAAAATATCCAAAGAGTTTGCAACACAAATTGATCAACGAAAACTCAAAAAGGGAAGAAATCCAAGATCTAAAAGGACAACTTACAAAGAGGTTAACAATGAAATAGAATGTGAGGATTGTGTTCCTAGGTCAAATATTTGTATAATGTGTGTCAAGGAAAATGTAGATGGCAATCCCATTTATTGTTTAAAAAGCTCATGGCAGTAATTTTTTCAGATACTGCACAAGTTAGTCCAATTGTGGACTGATGCCACAGAATGTATGCACTTGCCCAGAATTCCTCCAAGGCCAATAATTTTAAGGGTCCCAAACTTTTTCATGTGGCCTGACTGGAGGGGAGGGTATGAATACTAGGGAGATTCTAGGGAAATTACAGCCACCTCTGTGAAAGATGTCTTAATAACTTTGCTAATTATCCAAATGATACAAACTCTACTCTCCTAGTGATAACCAATAGCTAATGTCCTGGATTCTTGCCTGAACTTCTTCACAATGACTTTTGATTCTTTCATGGAATTCTATAGGCCATGGATCTGGATCTAAAAAGGATGCCATTCTCAATCATGCACTGCACAAGAGAGAAGATATTGTCTTCTTACAGAAGTTGAAACTTCTGCTTACCACCTTAATGAGAATAACAACAATACCAAACCATACTATCAGCATTGTCAGATTATTAAGCCTTTATAAGGAAAGACTTTAAAGTGATTGTGGGTATGGACGCATAAACCCATTATTTTACAAACATTTTTATAAGTTTATCCCTGATATCTTAATGCTACTGGAAAATTCTTCTCCTTCATTTCACCTTAATTGTCCAATTTTTGTCTTCATCACTCTCCCATGTCAGGTTTGAGTTGGCATTTTTAGCTAATCATAATACAGTTCTAATACAGTTCCATGCTTCTCATCTCACTTGAGGTAATGTACACCAGTTGTTCAACACGGCTTTATTCAGTAATAAGGCCTCCCGTGACCCTGTAGTTAGGATATAACGGGTTGGATAATAGATGGATGGATGGATGGACTTCTGCTCAAAACATTTCAGGAATGCTTAAATAATTTATCAATAGTAATATTATCCCTGCCAATAATTGTGAGACAACAACTTAGAGGTAACAACAGTTAAGTATTTTCATTTGCGGTGTACATTGAAATACATAAAAATTGGTTTTGGAAAACTACTGAGATGGTCAAGTAAACAAGGGATGTACCAGAAGAAAGTTGATGTAATACACAAAATGAACCAGGAAATGACTAAGAGATCAGCAGATGTCCTGTAAATAAACTAGAATGGACAGTTGTTATATACACAGAAACTTCAAGGGTGATGGCTAAATCCAAAGGATAGGAGAAGAATATGAGTACAATAAAATAAACTTTATTTTTAATAAGTCATTTGGGTGTAAGCCAACAAACCAACCAAAGTAAATGTATGCACTGATTGACACTTTATATTAATTCAATAGTTTATAACATGAACTTTGTGTCTTTGATCATTCTGAAACAGACTGCTGTGATGAATGCTCCCTCTCCATGAAGTGATATTACAAATGCACAGAACAAGTCTCCTGCCTGGTTTCTAATATAACGAGGTTTTAATTTAAAAACAAGATTTCTTTCTTTAATATAAATGTGTCTAGGTTTTATTTCTTCCACATTACCCAACTTGGGCCTGGATGAAAAATAAAGGATCTTGTCATTGCTTTTATAATTACTTATACATTTTGGTTTGTTTATGTACAGAAAGAAAAAGTCAAAGGTCTACTGTGGGGTCTTATGTCTCAATTTGATGGAAGACTCATGACCTTGTGTGGTTGACCTTGAATACAACCTCCAAATTTTTAACTTAGGATATAAATCTCTGATGTTAATGAAATCAAAATTTTTAAACAATCAGACTGGGATGTACTGTTATATCCTTAATGCAAGATCCTGTAAATTATTCAACTTCTTTGATGCTCCTCATAATCCTCTATTTCTAGTTTTGAAGAGAAGTCTTAAAAACTCCTCCTTGATCTCTTTCATATGTATAAACAAATATTTCTATGAATACTATTCTCTAAGTCCTTCCCCTATTGACTTGACTTGATGGGTTTCATCCATAACCATGATGCTGAAGATAACATTTGCCATTTGTCGTATGTTATTGTTAATTAATCCACTCTGTTTCATTTTGTTGTAGTCTTGGCCTTGGATGAAGAAAAGACCTTTGACCGTATATCATGGCCCTTTCATTGGCATTTCTGAATTCAATGTGATTTGAAGATAATTTTAGAAAAAAACCTTTATATGTCTTCCCTATGACAACATTCTTTACAAATTCTAATATCTCTTTCCTCTCGAAATCTGCTGTGGAGCCTGACAAGGATACCCTCTTTCTCCACTTCTTTTCAATCTTTCTGTTGAACCTATTGCTGTTGCTCTCTATTTCAATTAACTTATTTTACATACAGTGGTGTGAAAAACTGATTTCCTTTTTTTCCTGATTTTCCTTCCTGATTTCTTATTCTTTTGCATGTTTGTCACACAAAATGTTTCTGATCATCAAACACATGTAACCATTAGTCAAATATAACACAAGTAAACACAAAATGCAGTTTTTAAATGATGGTTTTTATTATTTAGGGAGAAAAAAAATCCAAACCTACATGGCCCTGTGTGAAAAAGTAATTGCCCCCTTGTTAAAAAATAACCTAACTGTGGTGTATCACACCTGAGTTCAATTTCCGTAGCCACCCCCAGGCCTGATTACTGCCACACCTGTTTCAATCAAGAAATCACTTGAATAGAAGCTGCCTGACACAGAGAAGTAGACCAAAAGCACCTCAATAGATAGACATCATGCCAAGATCCAAAGAAATTCAGGAACAAATGAGAACAGAAGTAATTGAGATCTATCAGTCTGGTAAAGGTTATAAAGCCATTTCTAAAGCTTTGGGACTCCAGCGAAGCACAGTGAGAGCCATTATCCACAAATGGCAAAAACATGGAACAGTGGTGAACCTTCCCAGAAGTGGCCGGCTGACCAAAATTACCCCAAGAGCGCAGAGACGACTCATCCGAGAGGTCACAAAAGACGCCAGGACAACGTCTAAAGAACTGCAGGCCTCATTTGCCTCAATTAAGGTCAGTGTTCACGACTCCACCATAAGAAAGAGACTGGGCAAAAACGGCCTGCATGGCAGATTTCCAAGACGCAAATCACTGTTAAGCAAAAAGAACATTAGAGCTCGTCTCAATTTTGCTAAGAAACATCTCAATGATTGCCAAGACTTTTGGGAAAATACCTTGTGGACTGATGAGACAAAAGTTGAACTTTTTGGAAGGCAAATGTCCCGTTACATCTGGCGTAAAAGGAACACAGCATTTCAGAAAAAGAACATCATACCAACAGTAAAATATGGTG
>JANRMT010062792.1:1702636-1719847 GCA_026402145.1 Polypterus bichir lapradei | reverse complement strand
GTGCTGCAACAGGACAATGACCCAAAACACACCAGCAAATCCACCTCTGAATAGCTGAAGAAAAACAAAATGAAGACTTTGGAGTGGCCTAGTCAAAGTCCTGACCTGAATCCAATTGAGATGCTATGGCATGACCTTAAAAAGGCGGTTCATGCTAGAAAACCCTCAAATAAAGCTGAATTACAACAATTCTGCAAAGATGAGTGGGCCAAAATTCCTCCAGAGCGCTGTAAAAGACTCATTGCAAGTTATCGCAAACGCTTGATTGCAGTTATTGCTGCTAAGGGTGGCCCAACCAGTTATTAGGTTCAGGGGGCAATTACTTTTTCACACAGGGCCATGTAGGTTTGGATTTTTTTTTCTCCCTCAATAATAAAAACCATCATTTAAAAACTGCATTTTGTGTTTACTTGTGTTATATTTGACTAATGGTTAAATCTGTTTGATGATCAGAAACATTTTGTGTGACAAACATGCAAAAGAATAAGAAATCAGGAAGGGAGCAAATAGTTTTTCACACCACTGTATCTTGATCTGAAGTCACCGCAAAATGTTCTATATATGCAGATGACCTTTTACTTCAGAAACATGCTGTAAAATCTCTCTCACTTGCCTAATTATTTTATCGGTATTATGTTAAGTTTGTATTTATTTGTTATTTTTGGAATTCATCTTATATAATCATTTATCAACTGTTTATCAAATTGTTTTCTTAACTTCTTGTAAAGCACTTTGAGCTACATATCTTGTATGAAAATGTGCAATACGAATGCATGATGTCATTGTAACCAGAAGAAAGAAATCCTGCACTTGATCCTTCCAATAAGCTTTGTTCTTTGCAACAGTTACCATTAACTGCTGTTACATACAGTACGTGGAAATATCGTGGTTTAACACGAAGTTGAAATTTTACAATCATTTATACCATTACAAGCCGAATATCGTATCCAAAGTACATAACTTAAATATATGGAATACTTTTGGCATTGGGAACCTTAGGGATTTGAATATTCTGAATATATGCACATTTTCTGGATAAACGTGTCAATTATAACATTTCTTCAAGACATTTCTTTTACTAAATTCAAGTCAGAGACTTTGCTGAAAGACACCTGGTCAACTTCTCTAAACTTCTGTCATTATCTACTGTAAAAATTCTACAATAATAAATAAAAATGCATAAAAAAGTTATCCACACTATGCCTTCTAAAGAGTGATCCTTTACAGAATCTGAGACAGTGCTAGGAAAAAGACGCTTCAATTAGATTTTTAGAAAATGAATGGAAGTCTAACTCAACTCAGAACTGTACATCACATACATATCTCTCGATTACCCACAGTGCACAGTGGTCAGGAGCTGCAGTAACTTCAGATGCTGACTTCACTAACATACACGTTTAGGGAAATGTTCCCTGCTTTACCATTATTGGGATAAAATCTTTATTTATCAGGCATTCTTAGAGAAAGAAAAAATCTATAATCCTCTAACAGGTTTGTCTGAGACATTACTACTTAATGAATGACCTGTTGTAGTAACGACACCACACTCTGTCTTTTTATGCTTAAATGGGAGAATCCTAACCCACAAAACAATGGGAAAGGATATACTATTTTCATCAGAAAGAAAAATATGAGGAACGCTTCCAAAGGTCTTTAGACATTTATCAAATGTTGTCTTCAGTTACCTGATGCGCGCAGAACCACTGCTAAACTTTTGGATATTTTAGTATTTATGACTGACTAGAAGCTGCCCCAGTATTGCAGGGGTAAGTCATTTTAAACTCTGGTCAATTTGTCTACTAGTCTGGCTTCAGTCAGCTCTGCTCTGAGTCACCATATGACACTGTCATTCAAACTAGTAAAAATGAAAAAATACACTCAAATATATCTCCAAGGTCAAAATGTTAACGCACTACATAGTCTACACTCTTCCCTTAATCAAATGAAGAAGGTGTGCAAATTTTGTCAGAGATTGGTCCGATGGTGTGGATTTGTATACCTGGCATATAGCAGTCGGCCACAACATTAAAACCACTGATTGGTAAAGTGAATAACATTGATTATCTTGTCACAATGGCAACTGTCAACGGGTGGGATATATTAGGCAGCAACTGAACATTCAGTTCTTGAATATGATGTGTTGGAAGCAGGAAAAATGGGTAAGCATAAGGATCCGAGCAACCTTTACCACAGCCAAATAGTGATGGCTAGATGACTGTGTCAGACTATATCCAAAACGTCAATTTTAATGTTGTGCTTGCAGTATGCAGTAGATAATACCTAGGAAGGGCAACTGGTGAACCAGTGACAGGGTCATGGGTACCTAAGGCTCACTCTTGTGCATGGGGTGCGAAGGCTAGCCAGTCTGGTCTGATCCCATAGAAGAGCTGTTGTAACACAAATTGCTGAAAAGTATAATGCTGGCCATAAGAATATGGTGCCAGAGACAAAGTACATCACATTTGGATGTGTACGAGGGATGCACAGCTACAGACCGTTCAGAGTGTTCATGCTGACTCCTGCCCATCACCCAGAGCACCTACAAAAGGCATGTGAGCATCACAACTAGACTATGGAGCGGTGGAAGAAGGTGGTCTGGTCTGATGAATCATGTTTTCTTTTAGATTATGTGGACAACAGGGTGTGTGTGCATCATTTACCTGGGGAAGAGATAGCAGGATGCATTATGGGAAGAAGGCAAGCCGGTGAATGAAGTGTAATAGTGCATCCTGCCACACTGCAAAAATTATTCAGAAATGGTTTCAGGAACATGACAAAGAGTTCAAGGTGTTGACTTGACCTCCAAATTCTCCAGATCACAGTCTGATTGACCATTTGTGGAATATGCTGGAAAAATAAGCTTGATCCAAAGAGGCCCCACCTTGCCCCACTTATAGGACTTAAAGGATCTGCTGGTAACGTTTTGGTGTTGTGGCTGATCAATGAACATATATATATATATATATATATATATTGGCAGACAGCTAGGGCTATTATCTGGCCAGGACGCCTGTTTAATGAAAAGACCAGGGGAGAGAACATATACAGGGCATTATCTCCCCTGAAGCACTAGATTGCAGACCCCCATGATAGACAGCTGGGATGCCCTTTTGAGGAGAGGACTGGGGTAGTGGACTTATCGCCAGAGGTCCTTCCCCAGGACATGAGAGGGCAGCTCCGCTGGTTTACATCAGGGCCACGGGACTGGAGCTTAGAAGCTCAACCCTGCGGGGGCCTGTGGCCACCACCAGGGGGCGCCTGGACAGCTCCAAAGCCGTGGTCTGCAGCACTTCCACCACACTCGGAAGTGCTGCTGGAACTTGATCGAGGAACACCTGGAACACTTCCGGGTGCGGTATAAAAGAGGTTGTCTCACTCCAGTCGGGGAGCCAGAGTCGGTAGGCAGAGGACAGAGCTTACGAGAAAGTAGTGGCGGCGGCAGAAGAAAAAGGACAAGAAAGAGATAAGGACTGATCATTGTGGGGTTTGTGCACTGTGTGCATTGTATTATTGTGCAGAACGTTAATAAACGTGTGTGTTTGTGGGACATTTTGTGTCTGTGCCTGCCTGTGACTGGGTTAATCTTCAAAATATACTGTATGTATGTATATATTGTGGCAGGTGGCCAGGGTCCATGCCCTGCACACTATATTCAGGGGGAGCAGCCCTGGACAGTGCACTACCTCCCCCTGGACGCTAGATGGCCGCTGGGGTGGAGCAGTGCCTCAGTTTCCCACAGGGCTCCATGACAATTGGAGTTGGGTGCAGTCCTGTTGGGTCCCGCAGGCACCGATAGGGGGTGCTGTGTTCGGGACTTCTGAGCCCCTGTGAGCAGCATATTCATCTCACCCAGAAGTGCAGCCGGAACTCGGTGATCAAGCACCTGGAGCACTTCCGGGTGAACTACAAAAGGAGCCAGTGACCACCACTCAGCGGCCGGAGTTGGGTGGAGGAGTGGTGGTGCCAAAAGAAAACAGTACTTGGCATTTGTGTGTGTGCTTGGGACTGCGTATTGCCTGTGGGGTTCACAGGGAAGACGTGCCCCACAGGTGAAGAAAAAATAAATATTGGTTTTATTTTACACATGTGAATCTGTGCTGGGTCGGGTGCAGTATAGCGCCTTTATTCACAGTATATACTGCGGTGGGCTGGCGCCCTGCCCGGGGTTTGTTTCCTGCCTTGCGCCTTGTGTTGGCTGGGATTGGCTCCAGCAGGCCCCCGTGACCCTGTAGTTAGGATATAGCGGGTTGGATAGTAGATGGATGGATATATATATATATATATATATATATATATATATACACACACATTTTGAGCTTTATATATTAGATTAGATTACAGTAAATCTCTTTTCTTTTTGTGCTCTGTATTCTAGGGTGGGTGGGTATCTGATCTGATTTGTATATGATGTAGTATTATATGACTTCATTTATTCAATGTAATAAAATATTAGAAATCAAAAACTTAACAAAGCAAAAATAAACAGTATCAAACATGCTCACCCAGCTGTAAATCCTTTTAGTGGCAAGCTTCATTTTCATCTGTGAAACAGATGTACTGTTAGATGTTAAGACAATTTTTCATTTTTTTTTTCTTTTATATTAGTCTCTGATTTTAGAATTGCAAATTTGTGATGATTCGTTTATAATAAGAATATTTTCATTGATAACGGAAATCATCCTCCTGCACTGTGTTCTTCTTCAACTTGAATAAACAGCTTGCAATCAGTCACAAATTTTAGGAGTGGTTGTTTGCCTGCACTGCTTTTTATGTAAATAATAAAGATATTGTGTCTATATGGATTCCCTCAAGGAAACTACCGAAAAGCAGATAGGCAGGATACTGGTCTGAAAAGTCAAAAACCAACAGTATCCGCCTCTCCTGTTAAATTACTTCTCAGTTGCAGCATGGCATCCCCTCTCCTCCCTAAGAAATCCATGTTTTACATGTAAAAAGAGTCAGTTCATACATATCATGCCCAGATAATTTAGTGCCCATGATCTCAAAAAGTTGGACTATTGCCCCTGACTCAAACTAAACTGAAAATAGTTTTTTTTTCTAAGTTGAGAGCACAGCACTTACTCGAACTAAGCCTCTGGGGAGGACAGATATTATTATTTTTGACAAATCCATGCCACTCATCTACTCAAGTAAGCTTTAGTGCCACAAGGTCTTGGCAGCGGCCTCTTACAAATTTGAAACTGACATTTATAGACAGCTAAATTGAAGTTGTAGCTCATATTATCGATTACCAAGAATTTGGGGGAAAATTCTTGATCATGTCAACTTAAAGCTATCTATATTTAAATGTGGCTAGCACAGTTGTATCTTGCAGCAAAGATTAGGGGTTGAAAATGTTAGAATTTTTATCTCTTGACAATAGGCAGTGTACTGTTTGGGATGAATATACACCTAAAGCTTTCCATTTGATTCACAAAAGAAGGGCCTCTTATTTTAACTTAAAAACCTGAATTACTATCAATTTTTCTGCAATAAATGGAGCACATCAGTTATATTCAATTCACAGTTACGGGAGACGGAGTTTAAAAGGAAGAGGATCTGTTTCATTTCCCTACTGTACTACAGGCTCACATCATTCTGTAAGGTGACTACTCACTTTGGATGTTTATCTACTGTTAAGAATTTAATATAAAATGAGATTGATTTGAGAAATTAAAACTCAAGAAAGGTGGCTCTGTCATTTCCTTTTACTCCAGTGTTTGATAAGACATAAAATGCATTAGCACATTTTCTCTCTTGAGATTACAATATTTCAGTACTTTTAAAGAAGAAATGCAATATTTAGACATTTAAAAGCAGTTATCCCATTCCAAACAATCATTTTAATATTTCACAGCAGTTTTCTGTTTTTGTGCTTTATGCTAATGTATTTGGACTATTAAGAAACTATTCTAGTTACTTTTTCAGCATTAAGCTGTTAAAAATATAAGACGATAGCTTTGTATTAAGTAGGTCATTCGGATGTATACTCTCTCAACTAATGCATTTTTTGTTTTTTTTTTTTGTTTTGTTTTCAGCTATGTACTGACCAAGTGTGCACTTTGATGAATTTGTTAAGATAGGAACTGACTTGAACCCGATAAATAAGTAAAAATGCTTACCCTGTGCAAGCTGCTCAGCACTTAAGTTGTACAGCACCATAGGTGGCAATGCAATAACAACCACTGTCTGATTGTACATGTCGGAAGCACAGTTTTGACCTAAACAGCTCACAAATAACCCCATAAAAGGAGGCATGTGCACCCTTGTCATTAGCAGAAACAGACCATTGTACAGGCTAGATGTTCTCGCGGTTAAACTGAACAGGTTCAATGCCTTCAATCTCACCTCATAGCTCATGACTCTCAGTCCAGGAATCAACCTAGTCATTCTTCTCTGTATTTTCTCCACTGCTGCTTTGTCTTCTTTGTAATATGGAGTTCAAACTTTACACAGTTCATACAGTATGCAGCTTAAGAATAACTTCCTCTGATCCATGCTTTACACATTTTACTATACACTATAAGATGTACTCTCAACTTACAAATCTCCTAGTGTATATTCAAATGGTACATGTTTGCTACGTGTGTGTGAAACTTTCCATTTACTTAGATTAAATTTAATTTGCTACAAACCTGTCTGAATTCTTTCCAAGTCCCACTGTAACAATTCAGTTGCCATTCCTCCTAGTTTGGTATCACTTGAAAACTTAACCAGCTTGTTATTTACGTTCTTATTAAAATATGATGGTGACTAGGACTGTACATAGTACTGCAGAATTACATAGTATGAACATTACATTTCTTAATGTACATTCAAGAGTTTATATGATATAGCCAGCACATTACCTGAAGGATTAGAATCTTGCTTTATAGTAGACCCCTAAACTGTTTTTAGCATGTATTAGTTATACAGAATGTTAGATAGGAGACAAGGTATTGCAGCGGTCTCACAGTTCCAGGAACCTGTATTTTCTTTTCTATTTCGACAATGGTTTTCTTTTGGTACTCTGTTTTCCATTTATATCCAACACACAAGGATGTTAAATTAACTAGTAAATAAATTAAATGATTGTGTGTATGTGTGTGTGGGTGCAACACAGTGTACTGCCAAACTTTACAGTGCTGGTAATTGTCTTTCACTTAATACTCCAGGGCCCGGGGAATGGAAAATGTTGTTTAGAACACAAATGAAAGAAAGACTTGGCCTCTAAATCACTAAGAGACACAATATTATATATTTTTTTTTAAAAATGACACCAAATAAATTCATATTTCTGTAATTTTTATAACATATATCTACCGCAAAAAAAATGCAATGGAAAATCCCAACCATATCTGTTCATGATCCTGAGAGAGAGGTTAGGAGCAGGCACTGCTACAGTGCATTGCTGCACCCACCACATGACAAACCAACTCAGGATCCCAGATTAGGACCCGAGTGCAGCCATGTGGCGGGTGACACCTCAGCATCACACTATTTCAGGTGGAAAGGAACCAATGTGAGGTTTTATATGGTGTCCGGAGTGCAAATTCTGCCACCAACCCCCTGGTTTTTCCTTACTGGTTGAAGGGCCTACATGCAGGGCTGGATGCACATTAACGTCATACCCAGGACGGAGCAATTGCAGGTTAAGAGCCTTGCTCATGGGCCCAACGGAGTAGAGTCACTTTTGGTGTTTATGGGATTTGAACTGGCAACCTTGCCAGTGCAAATCCCTAGTCTCAGAGCCACCACTCCACCTATGAGCCTGAATGCAGAATAAATAATGCACCCACTGAATAAAAACTCTTAACTGCTTTGAAGTCAACTGTTTCAATAAGGATCACATGTACGTGTAAACTACAAACTAAAAGCAGCACTACTGCATTGTTTAGATGTGAAAAAATAAAGGCGTAAATTGCATTCAATGTGAACGAGACCCATAAAATATATTGCTGTGGTGCAGATTTCTTGCATCATTCAGCGGCAGGTAAAAGCATAATTGCGAGAAAGGCATTAAAGACCTTCTTTTTTCACTTCCAAAAAAGTGTTAAAAATCACCCCAAAAATTCTTCTGACAAGTTGCCCAATTGTGAAATCGAAAGTAAAATTAATTTTAGCACCACTCTTATAACAATGTATGCAAAATGAAACTACTTCACTTATCAGCATTTATTTGTTTACCTCAGCAATGTTAACATTTAGTTTGAATGGTATTTGTTTAAGAGAACAAATTTTGTATAATCATCATAATAAACAATCCCTGAGCAAAGATATTCTGTGAAGAACCATCAGTCACATTTTAACACAACAAAGTCATAAGGTTAGGATGCTATCATTGAACACATTCCTCTCACTTGTCACACTAACAGGCACATTTGGCTCTATGGCAATAAACAAAAGAACATTGCAAACGTCTCCATACCTTTCCATGGACTTTCTGACCAGCTTCTGTTCCTTCAAGAAGTTCAGCTTCATCCCCTGATGCAACCTTCCTCTGAATATGTGCATTTTGCTCACGTAAGCCAGTAATCTACAGTGAAAAACATAATGAGTCAAATAAACTTAAACAGAAAGCAGAGTTATAAGAGCAGGCGGTTTCAAAATATGAAGTAACATTATGGTATTTTACCATTTTTACTTTACAAATAAAAACAGCTAGGCAATGAAGCAATAACATTTTCATACTGCCAACTGTAATTAGTGTTTTTTGGGTGTAGTGTGACAGAATTAGAATACATGAACTTCCATAATGTACCCAGCCCACTCAATCAAAGTGAACAAACCCAGCCTAAAAACTCACTAACGCTTCACAGTGCTGGGGCTGGGAGGTCACTTGAAACAGGCTCATTTTACGGAATATTACAATCTGCCATTTTAGAACTTTCAACTTCAAGGAAGAAGTCTCACCAGGAAAGGGGTTCACTGGACATGATGAAAGCATGATTTCCACTCAAAAATAATACTGTATCAAGAATTATACAATACATAAACTATACAGTAAAGGTTTTTGACTGATTGATCATCGGGTTCTAAGAGAGGTTTCTGAAGTAACTTCATTTTGTATTATGGCCTTTCATTAAGATAGGCTGACTGATAATTTAAGTTCAGAGTAGTGGTTTAAGATCATAGACAGTATTTAAATGATTACTAACCCCCTTGTCCTGACAGAATTAGGCATGAGGTGGGAACCAACACAAGATAGTGCTTCAGTCCTTAGTAGGGGTCACTCACTTACACACACACACACACACACGCACACACTAGGCCAGTTTAAAATCATTAATCTAGCAATAACATCATGGAGATGTGGGAAGAAAATGCAAGCATGACACAGGAAATAACAGCCTGGAAGCTGAACCCAGGACTCTGGAGCTGTGAGTCCACAGAAGCACTACGTACTGCAGCTCCCAGTAGCTGTAAATATAATACAGTAGAGAAATCGCCTAACATGTCATTGTAAATTTTATAAAATCCAGTCTGTTCATATCACAGAATAAAGAGAAAATAAATAAATAAGCCTCCAAGAAATAAACAAAAAGATAGGATTCATCACCTATGCATATTAATTACAACATTAAATTAAAATATGAGTGTGAAAAGACATATAGATAAAAATATCAAGTTAAAGCAGTATTAGATTAGATTAGATAAACTTTATTAATCTCACGGGGAAATTCAAATATATACAGCAGCAGAAAAATAAAAAACAAGGATACATACTCACCGGACAGATAATACAGCCAATCAATCAATCAATAAAAAAATGCATATTGTGCAGATATTTCAAAATGAGCTTAAAGAGTATGTCAGGAGAAAGTATTGAATTGCCTAATAGAAGTGAACAGAAAAGACCCCCAGAGCTGCTTCTTAGCACACTGTGATGAAATGGGCCTGTGGCTAAAAGTGCTTCAAGACAGCACTTCCTGGAGGGGATGGAGGGGATTTTTCATGATGGCATCCACTTTTGCCACCATCCTGTTGCCCAACCTACTGCATTTGAAGATGATTTCTTCTTGTACTGTTTTGGTGATATTTCAGGCTTCTTTTTATAGCATTACCTTTGGTGATATTTCAGGCTTCTTTTTATAGCATTACCTTTACAAGAATTAAGAAGAAATCATCAAATTGGGAATTTTTTAATTTTGCCATGGTGTGGCAAGGAGTGCAACAGAACTTGTTACTTCCATGGCACACTGTAATTTATCTGTTCTATGTCTTGTGTTGGTCTCGTGTCGAGACCCCTGCAGATTATGTTTTTTCTTCAGCCCTCTGGAGTATTTTTTTGTCTTTTCTGTCGTCCCTGGCCATCAGCCCTTACTTTATTCTTTGTTACTTAGTATTGCGTAATCTTATTTTTATATTTTTCTTTTTTCTTTCTTCATCTTGTAAAGCACTACATCATTTGTATGAACATGTACTATATAAATAAATGTTGTTGTTGTTGGGGAGAAGCAAATCTAACTTTATCAAGACTAAATCAGAATCTTCTGTTTATAGTTGGTATAATATATGGAAGTAAACTGTGCAAATTTTTAAATATAATGTGCAATATATATACTCACCGGCCACTTTATTAGGTACACCTGTTAATGCAAATATCTAATCAGCCATTCATATAGCAGCAACACAATGCATTTAGGGATATAGCTATTGTCAAGACATCCTACTGAAGTTCAAACCAAGCATCAGAATATGGAAGAAAGTTGATTTAAGTGACTTTGAACATGGTGTAGCTGTTGGTGCCAGATAGGCTGGTCTGAATGTTTCAGAAACTGCTGATCTGTTGGGATTTTCACGCACAACCATCTCTAGGGTTTACAGAGAAAGGTCCGAAAAAGGAAAATATCCAGTGAGCAGCAGTTCTGTGAGCGAAAATACCTTGATAATGCCAGAGGTCACAGGAGAATGGCCATACTGGCTCGAGCTGATAGAAAGGCAACATAACTCAAATAACCACTTGTTACAACCAAGGTATGTGGAAGAGCATCTCTGAACACACAACACATCAAACATTGAAGCAGATGAGCAACAGCAGCAGGAGGCAACACCAGGTGCCACTCCCATCAACTAAGAACAGGCAACTGTGGCTATAATTCACACTGGCTCACCAAAATTGGACAATGGAAGATTGGAAAAATGTTGTCTGGTCTGATGTGTCTCAATTTCTGCTGTGACATTCAGATGGTAGGGTCAGAATTTGGTGTCAACCACATGAATCATGGATCCATCCTGCCTTGTATCAACGGTTCAGATTGGTGGTGATGGTGTAATGGTTTCCTGTGATTTTAGCTCAAAAACTAATCAGCACACTGTCATCTCAAGTTTAACAAGTTTAAGTTTTGAGTTTGGTATTTTTCCATCAAGTAGTTTTAGCTTGCTCCACCACCATCTACTCAAAGGACCGTGATGTTCCAACAATGATGGATGGATTAAAAGCCAGAAGTCTGTATGACCATCAACATCAAGTGACTCCGTGAAAACCCTAACTACAAGGAGGACTATTTTATCTATGTTAGGTAGAATGCCCATAGGGGACTGGTTGGTCCCATGGCCTGGAACCCCTGCACATTTTATTTTTTTCTCCAGCCATCTGGAGTTTTTTTTCTGTTTTTTCTGTCCACCCTGGCCATCGGACCTTACTCTTTTTCTATGTTAACTAATGTTGTCTTATTTTAATTTCTTATTTTGTCTTTTATTTTCTTCATTATGTAAAGCACTTTGAGCTACTTTTTGTATGAAAATGTGCTATATAAATAAATGTTGTTGTTGTTGTTGTTGTAGACCGTCCTCAAGAAACCATGACACACAGACACACACACACATCCATCATCGAGATATCAATGATTTCGGTATCAATGGAACCCTAAAACATGGAGATGCCTTGAAACCCAGAGATCGAATTTTTTGATGACTCTAAAGCTTTCACTTCTACCCAATAGACGACAGGTTATGGTGGGGGAGGACGCAAAGGAAAAATGCTAATATATTCTAAAAAATGAATTTTATATGGGCGACTGGATAAATCTTGCTGACTAGTTTGAAAAAGAGCCTGTTTGAAATGTTTAACTCTATTGACTGAAATCATGCTGAATGTCTACAGCTTGTCTCACTCTTTTGATATATTCTGGTGCTCTTATGGTTCTCAGTGGTCTAACAAACTTGTCCTTCACACTGCCAGTTGATGGACATTTATCAAACTACTTTAGAAATATTATAATATACTTATAAAGAATACTTCCTCTCCAAAGCACATTGAACTTAACACAAAATCTTCTTCGTACCTCTGTTACCGATTCACTGTAGATTCAATTTATCCTATAATGGTGAACATACAATGAGGCACTGACTAGTTCTACACAACTGCGGAAAGTGCATTTAGTATACAACACTGCCACTGCACTATATACAGGGGTGGGCAAAAGTATGTTTACAGATGTGAGTAAGCAAAACATTGAGTTTATTCTTATATAATTATAACTGTATTTTCAGTTCAGCTATTGATGGTTGGTTGTTGGTTAAGTTACAGTGATATGATCGGTAGTGCCTATTTATTAGAACACATTCCATATGAACAACTTTAAATCTTCTTGCACACCCTTGTATAATTCACTCGCCCTTTATAATAACCCAAAAATGATCACATTATTGTCCCACATTGACATTTCAAACTAGTGCCGCAGTCCCATTACCTTACAAGCTAATCTGTCGTTTCTACTTCTATACTCCTTTCTTTTACGTAACTGTGCTGCTGGTCTTCTCATTGTTTTATAGGCTGTGACATGGGAAGCGAGTAATATTTGTTAAATTTTTATAAAATAGAAATGAAAGCTCTTCATGACACATCAATGCCATTGTTTCTCATATTGTGCTGCTGCAATAAATAGTATGCTAAATAGTGGGTGGCATATCATTCGACACAGAATTCACACTTGAATGAATTCAGGAATTTTACTATATAATCGTACAGTGACCCAGCACAGAATTGTGTCGCAGCTCACAGTTTAAAAAATACTGTCTTAATGTATAGGAAATATATAGATATGTACAATTTGAGGCCTCCTACTCCTACTGCAGTTGTGCAAACCTGAGGCTAATCTGTACAATTGTAGAACATGCTACAGGAATACAGCACAGAGCTTAATGATTAAGGATAAATACAAGGCTGTCTGAGGTTACTCATAGCTTTATAATGTGTTGAATATTGAGAATGCAACCGATTGTTACTTTTTCTTCCTTCAATAAATAATGTTTCCTTGGAACTCTGTTAAAAAGTTGACAATTTGATTTGGCATGAAACTTACACATTTATTAGAAATCATGAAGGAAGGCCTCCAATACAAATCTTTACTGCACAGTCGATGTTTTTACAAGAATACAGATTTGCACCATTAGACCAAGTGGACAAGAAGTTTAAAGTCAAACTACTAGAAAGTGTATGAAAAAATGTATTTAATTAATTTTAAAATGTTGAATGTGGAATTTTCCAATACCTCATCTTAACGTTGAAAACTTAAAAAAGAAGATAGCCTGTTGGCCAGTTGACTTGTTATTCTGTGTAAAGCAGCCACATTATTGTTGGAGTACATAAAAGAGTAAAGATCAATTCTTTATAACAGTGACTTACAAACTAAAGACATACAAGATTAATATATGTAACAAATATGTTTAGAAGCTTCCCTTCCCTCAATGACAAATGTTTATCCATGACAGTAGAATCATAGCCTCTCATGCTTACATAATGACATTTTAGCTACTTAATGAAAAGCCCATTTTAAAGTTAAACACAATCTTGCATTTGGCAGTTTTTCATTAGACATTAGGTCCAAAACACATTAGCACACAAATCGCTGTTCAAGGAATGACACAGAAAGATGACTTTTAATTGTTTGTCATTCTTCCAGAATACTTTAAGCAGCAGTGTGTTAACTGTTTTGAGTTCAGGCTGCAAGCCAGGCTAATGAAGCACAACCAGCTATTCTTGTTTTCAAATGCCTCATTAAGCCCACTTTACTAAATGTTGGCCCAGGCTTATAAAACTGATCCAGGTCACTCTGATTTGACTCAACATCAGTATCTGCCTCATTGTTTTCACTCCGTGTGTCATAAAAATTTTAAACCTAATGAGATGGATATCGAGAGGTACCATCTGCCAGCCAGGCAGCAATAGAAAGTAAGTCTCAGGTCAATTTGTCGATGTTGCTCACATTTTATTTCATAGTAAGATCCTGGACCCTCATTTTTTATTTCCAATTTTCAACAGTGTGGACAGCTTCAAACACCACTATACCAAAGAACATACTTAAAATCACAGACTAAAAAAAAAAATATATGCACCAAAGGACATGTGGATCCTCAGGAAGCACAGTCAACTCTGGCCCCTTTTGGAAAATTTTGGAAATATTTCTGTGCAGACACATCTCCTGATATGTGTGCATCTTGACCACCTTAACCTTTCCTACCTGGATGAAGACCCAAGTCAGGGCAGATTTGCTCTTCTTTAAAGTTCACCACCATCAGGCTGGTTTTGCTAACATCGAGCCACAGACTGTGCCAGCCAGAACTCTCAAAGAATCATCCAACAAGCCTCTGTTTTGTTCCTTCTGGAGCAGACTTCAAATTTGGATATAAAAACTAGCATCTGTCACAATAACTCCAAATTTTGCCAATGGCAATACAACAAAATATACAAGGACATTTTGTATATGGTTGCATTATAGTCTTAATTTACTATTTACAGTATGTGAAGTTTTCCATTGAAGACACAAAATGTATTGAATGGCATATTACCAACAGTTAATTGATTTTGCTTCTTTAAAACATTGAATAATCATTCCTATAATACACATACAGATAACGTGATTTCTAATGAAGGTGCTGTGTATTACTCCATGAATTCATGCTACCTTCTTCTCCAACAGGGAGTCACAGACAGCTGAATTCTGAGATGTCAGGCAATGACTAGGCATTGATGAGGCACAGTACCATGACAGGCTACAAACAAGGTGAAGCAGCACCACCTAAGAGGGACTAAATTAGGACTGCGAGATTTAAAAAGGATTTCAGGTTTGGAAAGAAGGGGTTTGTTTTTTTCGTTTGTTTTTCCCACTTGTTGCATATCATTTTTCTTTCACTTTTTTCTGGATTGCAATATTACTGTCAACAAGGATTTTCATACTTTTTGAATTTGTGCGCTCTTTGTTCATGGTCTGTATTGTTTGCAAGATTTGTTTGTCGAAGTCATTGTTACACTGAGCACACTTCTTCCCCTAGAGGTCATCATTGGACAAAAGTGACACCTTTCCAGTGGGCTTATTCACTTGGAACTTTCCTTACATCATCTCAATTTAACCTATAAACTGGACTGTGATTGTGTTTGTTCATAGTTTGCAGTGTGTTGCTGTTGTGGGTCATTGGAGTGGGTTTTATAATTAACTAGCAAAATACCCACGCTTCGCTGCGGCGAAGTACTGCATTAAAATTTTTATTAAGAAGAAAATTAAACCTTTTTAAACTGAGGGAAAATATGCCAATAATTATTTGTTAAGGATCTCTTTGTATACCATGTTGTCAGTTCGGCCCTCCGGTTGTAACATGACCAAGCTGTGCGCTGAGCTTACTCTTGAGCATGTAACTTACAGTTGGCCATGTGAACAGTAATCTTGTCTGAAATCTCACAGCTTGGATTGCTGCTGTCATAATCGGTTTGAGTTTCATGGTTTGTTTCAATTACGACAGTATTTGCAGGATGTGTTGTGTTGAAGTGACATTCGGCATCTGTCAAGCGTTGTAAGCACACAACCGGTTTCATCGATAAAATCACATCCAGCTTTTGAGAGTTTCAACATTCATAAACATCAAAGTGTCCACTACTGAAATCATCACCTGTGAATCTAAGATGTTTAAGAGGCATTGGTGGTTGTCGAAAGGTGTAAAATATTTGGACATTTCGGTACACTTGAAAGCAACAACCAAACAATTCAGTGGCAGCCATCAACTCACATGCAGAACCATAGGTGAAGGGCTTAAGCATTTCACTCTTCTAGTGTTCCTGTGTAGTATAATTATCTCCTGTACCGTCATCAGTCCACACCTTGAACCTGTCCCAGTCATTCAATACATAAGACAGAATGTTCCTCCGGATATCAAGTGTGAGCCTGATATGGCCGTGCAATATGTAATAAACAGAATGGAAAAGGTAGGTGCCATCTCCGGGCATGGAAACCACTCGGTAAGTGACAGTTCTTTGATCGATAGTGATCATCTCGATAGACATGGTAATGGGGGTTGGAATGATAAAGGAAATGGGTACCTGAGCAATGTAATTTAAGTGTAAAATACCTATACAATAACTATAATTGTAATAAACAAACAATAAAACAGCGGAGAAGCCGTGGATTAAACAAAAAGGCTGTAGTTATCAGTAGGGAGACGTGAATCCCGTGGCGAAGCAAGGAAGGGAATGTAGAGACCGGAGCGACAGACGGTCTTATATAGGCAGGCAGCCAACAACGTGGGAGGCGTTGGGATGGGGAACCCAACGCCACCTCACATGGTGACCGAGCTGCAGGCTATGGATGTATATATGTACGTAAGTAGGATTCAATTAGCGTTGGAAACCTGTGTACCAAATTTCTTGAAGATGGGCCCATAAGTAACAAAGACTGTTGAAAAGTTCAATATGGCGGCCGACAGTGGCATCATACCACCGAAACAAGTACGTACATTAGTTTCAGTTAGTGCAGGGAAGCCGCCTACCAAATTTCAAGAGAATGGAACCATAAATAAGAAAGTTCAACATGGCGGACGTTGTTTACCGTTATGACCATCACGCGTAGAATTTCGAAATGAAACCTGCTTAACTTTTGTAAGTAAGCTGTAAGGAATGAGCCTGCCGAATTTCAGCCTTCTACCTACACGGGAAGTTGGAGAATTAGTGATGTTGGAAAGTTCAATATGGCGGCTGACAGTGGCGTCATACCACCGAAATAAGTATGTACATTGGTTTCGGTTAGCTCAGGGAAGCCACCTACCAAATTTCGTGAAGATGGGGCCGTAAATAAGAAAGTTCAACATGGCGGACGTTGTTGACCGTTATGACCGTTACGCGTAAAATTTCGAAATGAAACCTGCTTAACTGTTGTAAGTAAGCTGTAAAGAATGAGCCTGCCAAATTTCAGCCTTCTACCTATACGGGAAGTTGGAGAATTAGTGACGTTGGAAAGTTCA
>JANRMT010062792.1:1666025-1702626 GCA_026402145.1 Polypterus bichir lapradei | reverse complement strand
GCTGTAAGGAATAAGCCTGCCAAATTTCAGCTTTCTACCTACATTCGAAGTTGGAGAATTAGTGATGAGTAAGTGAGTGAGTGAGTGAGTGAGTCAGTCAGTGAGGGCTTTGCCTTTTATTATTATAGATATATAATTATTAGATATATATTTTTGTTTGTAAATATTTTATTTAATATATATTTTGGGTTAGGGTGTATGAGTCCGACCATAATGGGTGGTGTCCTGACAATCCAGTAAAAAATAAAAAAATTATAGCTTCCAGGGAAATACAAGGTGTGTTAGGACACATCTTTATCACTTAAAGTGAGCGAGGTATCATCAGTAGTTGCTAGCAGGATGGATCACATAGCTAAATGTTACATCAAAAAGTGGCTTGGCCACCCCTGTTGCTTCTCCGATGCAGGTCTCTTTGAGAAGAATGCCCTGCAGCCACCTCTCAAGGCAGATAACCTCAGACACAAGCAGGACAAAACTCGTCTGATGCTAGAACTAAGGGAATCCAGGGACCACCTGATAAGGAAGGCAGAAGTGAATGTCAGCACAGGACGCAAGTGGAGGGCACAGACTGAGGTTGACCTTGCTATCAGAAGGTTACAACACAATGAAGTCTTGGGGAATGTGTAAGACAGCCAAGTAGGACTGCGCGGAGGAGAACCTTTACTGGTATAGAGTAAGGCCACAAAGGAGCAGAGAAAGACTTTGGTTGTGCAGGAGCTTACACAGGCGGAGCACAAACGCTACCTCATTAAGGCTCTATCCCTGGGCCAGCAGGTAGCATGGACACGATGGGAGGCCTACACAACTAGAGTCATCAGTTGGGCAGACATCTGGAGGACACCACAGGCATAGCTGAGCTTCATGATAAGGGTGACATACGACACTCTCCCTTGTCTTCAGAACCCCTCTCTATGGTTTGGGAGTGAAAAGAAGTCGGGATGCAAGGTTACATTGACATAGGAGCACTATAGGTGGTGGCATAACCTACTGTTGAGGAAGTTGGCCGAGCTATTAGAAAGGTGAAGGGTGGTGGCAAATAACATCTCAGAACTCCATCGATCAGACATTGTATTTGTTAAACAACGTGACATTTGACCAAAACAGCAGCAGGAAAGTCGCAGTCAGTGCTGACTCCTAGGAGAGAATGGGAGTTGAGGGTGGACTTGAATAAGCAGTTTGGTTTTCCATCAGAAACCACTCAAATACCATTAGGACCAGATGCTGTAATGGGGTCTACAGCTGCCAGGAAGGTCCTTATCATCAAACTTACCATTTCCTGGGACGAGGGGCTACCAGTAGCACATGAGTACAAGTGCCTGAAGTACTCTGAGCTGGAAGCAGAGTGTAAAGAGATAGGCTGGGTGACTTCTATTGACCCAGTAGAGATTGGATTCAGGGGCTTCGTGGGTAATCTGGTTTCTGTGAGCTACAGGTATGACTGGTCACAACTTACAGAATGCCATTAAGGATCAGGCAGTGAAGGCGGATAAAGCTAGCTAATGGTTGTTTTTGGGGTTTAACCCCACTGTAAGGCCAGCTGTAGGGAGTGGTGGGGAGACATCCCCATTTGGGCACTGCCTCTCCACAGGGGGATGTACTGGGCAGGGGGAAAAACAATAATGAACGGTGGCACCAGTTGACGATCCTGCAACCGAACTAATGGGCACTGGTGGAGGTGTGTCAAGCAAATGCAGAAGAGAAATAATATCACCTGTACAACTGAGATCCTGAGGTAGTTTGTCATGTGGAGTGTGCGGCAACATACTGTATCAGTGCATGCACCTAACCTCCTCATCCTCCTCCTGTACAACAAATTGATCATTAGAGTAAATCTAAGCTCCCTAGATGCAAAGACACATTTGGAGCCATTTACCCCATAATTCTTTGATGTATCAAAAACTACCCAGAATTAATGCTGGGAGAACATCAACATTTTACCTAAAATTATACACAACCTTGAATCAGCTCAGGGCTCATACGCCAGAGGATTCAAATTGCTCTTTCTATCCTTTATTTTACATTTTGTAATTATAAATCATATCTTATTAACATTACAAACATTATGTGTCATGTCATTGCCTATATTAAGAAACAAACATTGTTGATTTTTTGTAGTTTTGATGTCACTACACTGGATACCTGTGTCATTCAGGATTGACTTTAAAATTCTGCTTATGGTTTATAAAGCCTTAAATAATCTCGCTCCATCTTATATATCGGACTGTCTGACACCCTATATTCCAAATCGTAACCTTAGGTCCTCAAATGAGTGTCTCCTTAGAATTCCAAATGCTAAACTTAAAAGAAGTGGTGAGGCGGCCTTCTGCTGCTATGCACCTAAAATCTGGAATAGCCTGCCATTAGGAATTTGCCAGGCTAATACAGTAGAGCACTTTAAAACACTGCTGAAAACACATTACTTCAACATGGCCTTCTCATAATTTCACTTTAACTTAATCCTGATATTCTGTATGTTCAATTCATCATAATAATTATTCATGGTGGCTCTAAAATCTGTACTGACCCCTACTCTCTCTTCTGTTTCTTTTTCCGCCACCACCACCTACTCAAAGCATCATGATGCTCCAACATTGATGGACTGAAAGCCAGAAGTCTACGTGACCATCATCATCAAGTCCTTCCATAAGAACCCTAAATACAAAGAGGACTGTTTCATTTATGTTAGGTAGAATGCCCAGAGGGGACTGGGCGGTCTCTTGGTCTGGAACCCCTGCAGATTTTATTTTTTCTCCAGCCGTCTGGAGTTTTTTTTTTTTTTTTTTCTGTCCACCCTGGCCATCGGACCTTACTTATTCTATGTTAATTAATGTTGACTTATTTTTATTTTTTATTGTGTCTTCTATTTTTCTATTTCTTCATTTTGTAAAGCACTTTGAGCTACATTTTTTTTGTATGAAAATGTGCTATATAAATAAATGTTGTTGTTGATTGAGATTGCTGAAACCATTTGATGATAAATCTAAGTTTATCTTAAAAATCTCTTATCTGAAATCTACTTTACATCACCACAAAAGAAATTAGGATGTCTAAAACATTTTAAAAATATTTCAGTATCAACATGGTAAACTTAATTAACTTTTGGTTGGCCTTCTTTAGAGCATAAAAAGTTTGAAAAGAGAATAGGCCATTCTGTAACCCACATGACTTGATACTTTTTTGCAAATTCTCACAACTCTTTGTGTAAAGAAGTGATTTTTGGCCTCAGCTATAAATGCACTCCTTATTTATTTTTACTAGTGTCTTTGAGTATGTGATTCACTGTTTCATCAAAGAATTCTGTTATATCAACTTCATTGATTATTTAAGAATTTGGAAGACCTGTGTTAGGCCCCAAACAGCCTTTTCTGATAAGAACTAGCAAGATTTTATTTTATTAGCTCTTTATTATTTATTACTCTTTACTATTTCAAATGTTGTTTTGAATTTGCTTATCTGCTTATTTTAGCCAGCACAAGTTTGTTTAGCAACTTTATTTAATACCTACTAGTCAAAATATCTTCTTTATCTGGCATTACAGAGCATTTGCTAATGAATAATTCTGTGACGTCTTGATGGTAACAGGCAAAGGCAGGGACTGACCCAGCAAGCCAAAACAAAATAGGTCAGAAGAAAGAATAAGAGAAAGAACAAGAAGTATAAAAGATTTTAGTAACTTGTCCAAAGTTCACTTAAATACTGATTTTGTTAGGTACACACTGACACAAAATGTCCAGAAATATAGAAGCACATACAGTGCAGCCTATCAATGACTACTTCTGTGTGCGAAAAGCCAAATCACAAGCCTGCACCATGACATGCTGTGTAAAGTACATCTGAAGATCTAAACCTTTGTTGTGATGCAATACTGACAACAACACAAACCTGTTATTGAAACAGGCAGAATGAGACATGCATTAAGGACACAAGAATCAGGGAAAGATTTACAAGAAGCACAAAACAATGACAGAGTACAAATGAAGACAGAAGATCTTGAACTATTGGTGAAACAGGAACAAGTAAAGGTACTCAAAAAACCCAAAGCCAAACCAAAACATAGGCATCAGGTCAAAAATCACAAAAAAGAAAAGCAGAACAAAAATTGCAGAATTCACACTAGCTTGACAGAGACTTTCACAAAGGCAGAATGCATAATACTAGAGCAAACAAAGCAGCTCCGTGTTTTATGCTCCTTGCCCCCTCTGTCACCTGATTAATGTTGCACAGCAGAGTTTCAAACAGAGTCCAAAAGAATGACTAGGGATGGAGCTGTCTGTCTGTCTTTAACTGTATATTAAAAGCTGTTATCTATGTTAAGGGTCATACAGATTCACATGTATTGGATATTATGCAACAACATGAGGACTCCACAGAGTCCCAATCCAATGACACAGTAGCATCCAGCACAACTTTAATCTCAAATAAATGATTTTATTTGACAATAAGCCCCTTTCCAAATGAGCATCCACCAGACCAACGCAAGAGTGTATGTAATTAATAAGTTGTTCTCTCCTTCCCTCCTCCAAGTGAGTTTTGTCCACTGCCTCCTGACTCTGACTCCCTGGGGGATGTGGTGGGCTTCTCAAGAACCCCAACAGGACTGCTCTTCTATACTCCATCTCCCATGCAACCTTGTGGGAGCCCTAACTGGGACCAGCTACTGTGTGGAAGAATGGACTGCCTCTTGCATCCATGTTTGCCCAGTTCATTCATTATCTTTTCACCCTGACTGGGGTAAGGATCGCTAACTATCCCAGCCAGGTTGCAGCTCCTTCTATGCTTTCATTTCATTATGGCCTCCAGGCCAGGTCAGGAATCACTCTCGGTCCCAACTGAGATCACTTGGCACCTGTAACTGTCATTTATTATTCCTAATTCAGTACTAAACAATTTCACCTTATACATGCATCCCAAGAACCTGAATTATATTAAGCAGTTCTATAAATGTCATGTTATATTATAGAAAGAATTTTTTTTTATCTTCAAAAGCAAAGTGCCAGGACACTAGACATTATCTGCTTTGACAATATTTCCACTCACGTTAAGATACAATCACCATGGTTTCAGGTAAAATCAGCATTTGCTGGCACAGTTGCAAGTACCTCAGCAATAAAAAGGAGCACTTACAAGAGGAGAAGAGGGAAAACAGATGGCAAACGAGGAGGAAAACAGCCATTTGTGCCACAATATACATTCCTAGAAGAATCTACTGGGTGGTGAGGTGAGGTCATAATTGGCCAATAAATTTCTACTTTATACATAACTTTTTATATAAAATGCAGCATGAAGCAATTAACATTAAGATTAAAAAATATATTACATGTGCACCCAGTAGGACATCTCATCGAAGGCAACAGTAAATAGACTGAAACAGAAATAAGGAAAAATCAGATTCTTTTGAATTTGAAAATCAGACAAATAAAAATATACACATAATAAAGATTACAATGGAGTGCCTATAAAAGCTATCATCTAGTCACAAAGTCAAACAGAAACACTTAATGAGGCGGAAAATTGCTAAGTGGTCCCACACACATGCCTTTCAGTGCAGTGGGGTAGTTTGAATGGCTCAAAGATGCCAATAATATGTTCCAGAACCTTCTGTACTATTCAAAGCTGCTGCAGAATATCCTACTGCTACAAAATTAGCACTTGCTGGTGCCCACAATACTTTGTGGCATGCTTCCACAAAGAGCACCAGAACACCATATTCACTTAGAATGGTGTGGTTACTCACTTAGTGTGACTTTGTGTTTCAGTTCAGTCTATGACTTACACACATGCAGTGCAGTGAACTGGGTCTTAAACAGTCTTTGATTGATTATTTCTTCTTTCTTATTTAAAACTGTACCTGCAGTATAACACAGAAAGGGACAGGGCGTGTCAAAGAGTCATTTGGGTTTGTAGAATAATTTACTGATTGTTTTGTCCTTTCCTGGTGGCTTAACCAGTACACACGTGAGAAGAGAGCGGGCACACCGAGGCAAAGA
Organism: Polypterus bichir lapradei; assembly: GCA_026402145.1. Classification (NCBI taxonomy): domain Eukaryota; kingdom Metazoa; phylum Chordata; class Cladistia; order Polypteriformes; family Polypteridae; genus Polypterus; species Polypterus bichir. The sequence goes on along the minus strand of JANRMT010062792.1, from coordinate 1,696,639 downwards.
GTTGATGAATCAAGCAAGAGTGGTAGATCAGCTATAGGAGGAGACCAGACATAATGTTTTGAGGGAGCTCCACATAAAGGTGTCTGTTAGTGATGTGGTAAAGGAGTGGAATGCTGAAGCAAGAATTGAAAATTGCTGAAGGCTCCATCAGGCTTTGGACTACCCAAGCCGCTTACACTGGACAGGTTACTAAAGTCTTTATCTTTGGAAATGCTGGCCAGAGAATGACTTTTGTAGTGGAACTTATTTTAATTCCTGGAATTTCCTTTTAACTGTTATTGAAATCTATTTTTTGAAGTTTGTGTGACAAGTTTTTATTGATCATTATTTGTTTATGGAATTTCACTTTGACTTTTGTTCTTATCAAATAAACACTGATTTTATTTTTGTACCTTTACAGTTGTGTCTGTCTACTCAATTGCTACTGGCCCAACTTGGTCATGCACTACAAGATGCCCCACTGGGGACATGTGCATATGGCCACAGGCACAGGGTTTCACATAGTAAGTGAGTATATGAAGATAATTTTTGAAAGTAATTGAGTATTTTTAACATCTATAAACCTGTATATGTATATCTTTGCATCTTGCTGGCATCATTAAAAATTCTTTCAATGTGATAGACAGTAAAATAAACAGGTTTCCAAGTCTGTATCTGTCTGTAGGTTGTGTTTTGGTGTCGAGATCAGGTTACACAATTGCACAGATTCATTCAGGGTTTTCAAGAAACATAAACTTTATGCATAAACAGCATAATAAAGCATAAAGTAGAGGATGTCTGGAGGAGAAATGAGACAAGGCAATAAGCAAAAAGGGCAGGTGCTGTACAGGCTTTTAAATATACGTAGCGCTGCGTGAGAAGCATATCTCGTGACACAGCAGTAGCAGCCCAACATCTAACAGATCAAAGAGGAGGTAAACTGTATTTGTATTCAGTGTTTAAGAGGGGGTTTTGGAGGAGCGACCAGAGAGTGTTTTTTCAGAACTAAAACACGATCACTGGGTTTGAATTCACGGAGCTTACAGCATCTATCATATAGCCATTTCTGGGTTTCTTGTTCTCGTTGCTGATGTTCCACAGCGATAGAAGAAAGTTTAGAAATCCTGTCTTGCAACAAAATTATCCAACCTGCAAAGCTCTGTCCATTCCTCACGAGCAACATCCAAGACATCTCGTGGGCACCTACCAATCAACAACTCGAAAGGACTCAACCACTGGATGCTTGCGGCGATTCCTGTACCACAAACATAAGGAAAGGCAGGACAGAGTCCCAAGACGTCGTGTCATTATGAGCAACCTGCCTGATCATCTGTTTCAAAGTCTTGTTAAATCGCTCAGTCAACCCATTTGTATGTGGATGGTAAACAGTCGTACTTAATTTCTTAACAGCAAGGTTGTTGCATAATTGTTTCATCACGCAAGAAGTAAAAGGCATGCCCTGATCAGTTAAAATTTCATTTGGGATGCCAATACGAATAAAAATCTCACACAGAGCTTTGGCAAAATTTGAGAAATTGACTTTTCTCAGAGCAGCCACTTCAGGATATCACATTGCATAGTCAACCAACACAAGAATATATTGAAACCCATTTTAACTCTTAGCAAGAGGGTCAAAAATATCTAGTCCTACCCGTTGAAAAGAAATGTCCAAAATAGACATAGGAGAAAGGGGAGCCTTTATAAGCAGAGACGATCTGGCAGTCAGGACACGAACTACAGAATCGTTCAACATCTTTGCCCATATTCAACCAATAAAATTGCTTTGATAAACGATCTCTAGTCTTATCAGCTCCCAGGTGACCACCCAAGACATGAGAATGGGCCAACTGCAAAAGAATGTCCCTATGTACTTTAGGTACAACTAACTGTTCAATAAATTCACCCACTAAATGATCTGAAATTACTCTAAAAAGGCAGTCGCCTTTCTCAAGAAAGTACGGGGTTTTCAAGCCTCCGGTCTCACGCTCTTAGTAGTAGGAGTCACTAGCAGAGCAAGCCTGTTCAGACTAATGAGCTATCGGCATGCTACAAGTGCATGAAATCCATCTGCTCGCTAGTGCTTGGTTTGTGTTTAGTGGCATTTGCAAGTTGAGAAGTTGTAGATGGGCCAGCCTGCCGTTCTAAGAAATTGCAGGAGTCACTCCTGGTCTCACTGAGGAGATTGGGTTCAATGTCCAATCAGGGCTCGAGACCTTCTCCGACAGCCACCAGTTCCTCTCCTTCTTTCATGATGACAGGGGGCTCTAGGGCTGGTGCTCCAAATTCCGCTAAGAGCCTAGGGAATAGGGCATTCCTCCTGCCGATCAGCAAGGGCCATGGGCAGGAATCCGAAATGGCAGTCTAAACTTTAAAGTTTTGACCCTTATATTTTAAAGGAAGCAGCATTGTCTCATAGTCCATAACATCCCAATGTACACAGTGTATGTTCACAGTCTCTCTACTGCTGAGGCAGTCACATCTGACAACACAAAGGTCACTACCTGAGTCCAACAAGGTAATGATCTTGCGGCCTGCTAACATCACGAAAATCATTAATCGGTCCTTTTTCAGTGAAGTAGAAGAAACATGGGAGTAACACACCTCAGCTAAGCCAACTGCCAAGAACCGAGCAAGGGAAAGGCAACATTTCCTGGTGAGGTGGCCGACCTGATTACATCTGAAACATCTGCGCTCAACACCACTGCTGAGATACGCACAGTGGTGTTTACAACCAGGAGCCTCTCCAGATGTGGTCACATCAGTAACAACGGGAGCCCATAATGGCCTTTCCGAGGAAACTGGATGTTCAGGTTTAGCACACTGAGCCTGCTGTTCATTGCGACGATCTCGGGCAGGTTGAGAGTGTGCCCCTGGCAGAGCCAATGCACCACCCCATCTCCAACCAGCCTGGCAGCCTTCCAATCAATTGTCCAAGGTGGAGACCAAGTCAAAATCATGATGAAAAACTCATCCCGGAGAACTTCAGGAATCCCCGCCAATACCATATCACTTGCTACTTTCTCCACAATCCGCTCGAACGGGTCCCCCTCCAACCAGCCGTGAATGAGATGAATTACATCCTGCAACTGAGTACAAAAAGGGCGATCCAGGTCCAGTTTCCATTGGCAAAGCGCAGATCCTTTCGCTAGGTGATCCTTAGGAGCAACAGCAGGAATAGGATGCAGTACCTATGGGTCTGGAGGAAGCAAAACATTCACATCGACCTGAGGATCCATCTGTGCAACCACTTCTGGTACAACCTGTCACGCTTGGGTTACACAGTTGCACAGATTCATTCAAGGTTTTCAAGAAACATAAACTTTATTTGTAAACAGCATAATAAAGCAGAAGCAGCAGCCCAACATCTAACGGAGCAAAGAGGACGTAAACTATATTTGTTCCCATTGTATCAGTATTTCAGAGGGGGAGTTCCATAAGGTATTTGTCTTGGTAATATAATAACATACTAAGTATTTAAAACATTTCTACTACCTTTTCAAGCAGCATGTATTAGGCTTCAGAAGCCATGACATCAAGCTTCAAGAATATCACTCTGATTAATTTGCTTTTTTTATTCTTTAGCAAATGTTTTATTTATGAATACAGCTTGGATGGAATTCACTTGAATGATTGCCTATGGCCAGAAACACCACATTGCCAGTGATATCTTGATCACTTCAAAGAGCCTGATTTCACTCCCACAGTTTTCCACAAACAGATATCAATCTGATTGGACACATCCCTGCCCCATGTATGGCTGAGCAATAGATGTGATTTTAGTCATTTTCTTTGACTAAATGTGATTACACTCTGCTTGTTTATAGTAGCGCTAGATTAACATTTTGGATTTTCATACACTAAGGAGTTAAATTTAAGTTGCATGTATTCTGAAGTCCTATCATTGTGGTGACTTAATAACACTACAGCTCAACAGTTTTGAACCTACAGTGTTGGAATAAGAGCACTAAGTATCCGGAAAGTTCTGTAAGTATACTATGTGATCCAGAGGACAATAGACTGGGGCAGCAGAAGAGAAGATAAAAAGTTGAGACCTGGACGGTGTTACACACGCATGAGTAAGGACTATTCTAATGACTGATGTAAAGACCGTATTTCCAACGAGAGAAGGCACTGTTGTTTATGGCTTCTATTTTTTCATCTACAGACCAGAAGCTCTGAAAGTCAACCATCCATGAGCTCATCTCCAGTCCCTTGCCTAATTCTGCCTCTTACAGCCAGGAGACTATATAACTTCTAGCTCAAGCTCTACCTCCACTTGCCAGTATGAACAATGCATTTGCTTATGAAAATACACCCTCTATTTTCCATGTACATATTTTTCTAATCATCTCTTTTTTGCTCAACAAAATACTAGGCTGGTACACCAACCCTTGTTTTCTGTTTTTTTTTTTATCTTTTTATTACAACAGTAATCTGCAACGTGCATCTAAAGCACTAAAGAGATGGCAACCCTGTAAATGTCAGAGGTACGTAATAATAATCAATAGAGGCCGAGACTGATGACATAGAGGACTGGTAGCACATGATTTCAAGGCAGAAATGAGAGCGTGATACACCTTTTACATGTGAGCACCATTGGACTGATCATAGGTTAGTCATTATCCTGTTAGGCGATAGTACATAAGATTTAAATGTAACAAATATTCTCATAACTGAGATGGACCAGAAGCTGAATAATAATCATGGTGTCAAAATCAGGACAGGATCATAAAAAGGAAAAAGCAACAGTAGCTTGTGAGCAGGAAACTGATTTCCAAAGGGTAAAGCAGCAAGGCTAAAGCCACAAATCACAGACAAAAAACCCAGTAACCAGCAGCTGTGTGTTACCATATGTTACAAGTGGGATATCACAATGCAAGCTTGGAAATCATAAACATTATGGCCTCAGCTGAGCAGAAATAGCCACAAAATGGAGAAAACCTTTCAACAAACAATACAAAATGGCAGCTTCAGAATAACAATACAAATAATGTAAGTAATGTAATAACAATGCACAAGTGTACACAAAGTCCAAAACTGAGCATCTAGGGATTCCACGACCACCTAAAAGCACATTGTCCTTTAAATATTACAAAAGAGTTTGAGGTGCAATAACCTTAGAGGGCATCAGGGGGACTTGTGGCCTGGTGACTCCAGGACTTCATAGATTAGCTTCTGACCTTGCAATTCATTTTGGATTTAGCTGAATGTGGCCCTGGCAAGTTTCAAACTATAGACATGGTGAGCCTACAGTAGGCACAAAGGTAGAGTAAAGGTTCACTGGCGGAAGAAAGAGATGCCAAGCTAAAACCCAAAATTGCTAGACAACAGAGACAGCAGAGTCTTCCAAAGAAAAACAAGCCAGATCCTGACTCTTATTACAAGGGGCAAGACCTTTAACACTAGAATTCCTGAAGCCTACGAAAAAACTTGTAACCCCGGCCCACCTTAAATCCCTTCGCACCTCTCCATCAGCGCCTTTTGTTTTGTAAATGCATCGATTTGAAACTGTTGCATCTTTAGGCACAAATATATAAATGACAAAGATTTAACAGATATGTCTGAAAAACATTATTGTTTGAACTTCATAAATAATTGTGCTAATGTATGCATTTATGTTTGCTTTCCTTTTTACCTTTTATTAAAGCATAACATTACTTTGAGGTTTTGTTTCTAAGCTTAGTATGTTGGTGACATTCTAAACAAAATGACAATAAAATAAAAAACAAAAGTGCAAGGATCTAACTTTGGAACAATTGACAGAAAGTTTCTAAGTATATAACGATCTCTGTGGGCAATGAAACAATAATATAACCAGCCAACTTAGATACAGACCTGAATGAAACAAGATAAGAAAAATGAAAAAGAGAAACTATGAATTAAAAAGACAAGAAAACATTTTAAGTACTTTCATAACATACCTGAATCCTTTTGTGCATAGAACAAAACAGGCCCATTTATCTCAAAAATTTCAGCAAAGTGGACATCTTATTTCAGCGAAAGTTCTCAAAGCTATCTCTATCGCTTAGCCATACTACCTCAATTTCATTTTAAATAACGATATTTTTATGTTAGAGACTTCTTGTGCAGAATGGTGCTCAAGTTATTTCAGACTTTCATAGACTGCAATAGACCAGACAAAACAGAAACCAACCATGTGAAACACTAAATAAAATAAATCAACTGTAAAATCAAGTTCCACTCACTCTATGACTTTGACAGCCTGATAGAAGCAGGAAAAAAAATTAGATATGGCCAAAAATGTAGGGAGCTGAATCTGTACAGAGAAGTTATAGGTAATAATTTAATTTAATCTAAAATATTCTATGAAACTTTTGTCTTGTCTGTTTATTATGAACACTACTTAGTGATTCTAGATGTTCAATTGATTCTGCAGCAGACAATGTAAACTTTGTTCAGGAAAGTTTCCTTACTTAAGACTTAAAACACTATTCTAATAGATTTTAATATGCTATAATAAATTCAAGGAGACATGCTTGGAATACTTCAAGGACAGAGTGATTGCTGGACCTCGGCTTCTGCTGAAGGACAGGCATGGCCAGTGCTTATAAACTGTTAAACTATTAACTCCGTAGATTATGAGAACATGAGAAATAGTAGACCATTCAGTTACTGACTCTGCAATCAGTAGTGACATCTCGATTTTTATCCCACACCTATTCTATTTCTGACCATCCACTTCCATTAGTGAGACTGATGTCTGGGCCACAACAAAGGCCAATGATCCTGGCTATGGTTTTGAACAAATTTAGATTTAAATTGTTTATTCTGCACCATTCAAAGTTCCTGTCCACCACCGCCATCCAGGAAAAAAACCCTTTGTTTAATTTGAACCTTCAACGTTCAACATCCATTTTCTGAAACCGACTTTGCCCGTATTTTAGGGTTGTAATGAGATGGAGTCTATATTGACAGCACTGGATCCAATTCAATCCCTCTTGATGATTTATAATGAAAATAACATAACATCACATTCCTAAGTTTTTCATACCCTTGCAGCACTGGACACATGGCAAGAACCAACACCAGATGGAGTCTCAGTCCACTGCTGAACCCACTTAAACACCTAATCTTGGCCAATATAAAACTGACAACTTGGCATACAAATGTTTGGGATATGGTTAAGGAATCGTTACCTAGAGAAAAGCCCATGCAGACAAAAGATGAACCTATAAACTCCTCATAGACTAAGTCAGTCTTATGGTGCTGTGAAAGAGACGTGCTAATCTTTACATCGCTTCTTTGTTGTTTCTAGGTGTTTCCTTTTATGGAGTACAATAGGGATGGATTAATGTAACAATTTGAGAATCACCTAGACCCTGACTCATTACACATTGTATTGTGCCATCTTTTTGATAGATCAAAAATTTGACTTTACACTAAAACAGTCATGACACAGCAGTGCTAGTGAGGAGGGTTCAAACTCCACATTGCTTTCTCAGACCCAGTCAGTTTGTGGTTTTTTGCAAAATGATGAATTTATTAGAAATGATGACGCAACCAAACAGACAACAAGGTAGGGATCATGACATAGAAATGGCAGTCTTTTGGGGGAGAATCCAAAGAGTCACTAAAAAATAGGAAAAGAGTCAAATCCTAAAGATCAAGAGAACTAAGTAACCAAACCCAAAATTACTAAAAAGAGGTCATATTCAAGTTCAAATTTAAACAAACAAAGCTGTAATGTTTCTTCTGTTTTCTAGTAGTATGCAATCCTGAGGTCATTCCCTTGTTTTTAAAGAAATTTCAGATGACAGTCCATGTATGTCCCTTGACAAAAAAAAGTAAATGTATGAAATGGTGACATTCATAAAAAAGTATTAAACAAAAGTAAAATAAACAACAATTACAATCAGAAAAAGGTAATAAAATTAGAATTTCTACATATTCTGATAAACGTTATGAGAATCAAAGGTCATAATCCAATTTTCCAAATCAAACCATAGTACAAAGGATATAGCCTAACTCTTCAGATGTCACAAAATTATCTTTGCCAGAGCCAGAAGGGTCAGGATGTCTGTACACATAATCATGTCCTGCCTGTGCAGTAACCCTAACCTAACCCACTGCTAATGGGAGCCAGGGCCGTTTGAAGGAATTTGGGGGCCCCAAGCAAAATGGACATGGAGGCCCCCCGCACACACGCACGCACGCAAAGGAACCACAGCATAGCCATACAGTTTAAATTCACTCACACTTTATATAAATAAAAAAGGTTTACAGTGCAAATACTGCTGTTGCATATACTGTGCATAAATAAAAAAATGTTTAGAGTGCAAATACTGCTGTTGCATATTAAGTGCATAAAATTTGAACATTTTCAACAATTGAACATTTGCAAAAAACACCACTGTACCATAAAATCAAATATACATTAAAAAAGTGCACAATAACTAAATCCAACATACTTAAAAACACACACACACATACATACTCACATTAACATTTTTCATTTCTCTCAAACATGTGCAAATTATCTAAAACTGCTGTTTGCGAGCCTTGTTTTCTGCAAAGGCAATCACAATGTCCTCCATGTCCAAAGACTGGCGAACATCCCGCTCAATTGACATAAAAACCGAGGAAGTTTTGTATTTTGCCGGCAGCAGAGATCGCGTGGTTGGCTGGCTGCTGTCAGCGAGGGGGGCCCCCTTGAGGGGGATCCCGATAACAGTGTCATTGCACTTTACTGCATTCACTATCAATGGGGCGCTCACACAGTTTGTCGCTGCATTTTATTCTTAACCAGTCGTTGTCTTGGGGCCCCAGGCCAGCTCGGGGCCCCAAGCAATTGCTTGGTTTGCCTGCCTTGTCGCGACGGGCCTGATGGGAGCAGCATGACTAAGTTCCTAAAAAGTCTTTCATTCACTCTCCCTAGGTATGTTACCATCACCTTCATTTGGTTGACTAAATCAAATCTTTTGTTGCCAAGACTTCAATGAATGATGCCTACTAAATTTTTCAGCCTGTATTTAACAAGATAACAAATTACTAGAGTATACTCTGGAGCTTCACATATTTTTTGGATCATAATGATGACTTCCTATGGCAATACAAAGTCGATGTCTAATAGATGAGGTTAAAAGTTTAAAAGAATTTTTCTCTGTGTCTGTGTGGGTTTCCTCTGAGGGCTCCGGTTTTCTCCCACGGTCCAAAGACATGCAGGTTGGTTGGCATGGCATGTTAAATTATCCCTATTCTGTGTGTGTGTTTGTGATGACCTTATGATGGACTGGCACCCTCTCCAGTGGTTGTTCTTGCCTTACACCTAATGCTTGCTGAGATAGGCTCTAGCTTAACAGTGACCCTGCTCAAGATAAAGTAGGTGTGGAAGATGGATGGGCACAAATTTTAAATATAATACAAAAGGAAACAAAGAAAATAATCCAACAAGAGTAAAACATATTTGTAGCTCAAAACTAATCAATAGCAATGGGGAACTCACTCCATTAAATACTGCTTCAAACAGGTAATCACACAGACCATAAACGCCATGTATAAGTGATTACTAAAACACACACAACATTTTCTCCAGTTCTGGCATCACAGCAAGAAGCCTAAGGAAATGTCACTAAGCTACATGAAGAAGACAACCAACCTGGTTCTGACTTCATACATTTTTTCATGATAACCTCAGGCTGTTGTGCAGAAGTTACAAAGTAACACTTTGTAGAAAATCTCTGAAGTGCTAATGAACTCTAATAATCATCTCACTTGTATTAGCATCTGCAGTCAGAAGCCCTACTTCCTGAATATTTACATTCATTTCTAACAGCAATCACAGCTGCCAGCATGACCCAAATGTACAAACTGAAATATGAAATCCGAAAGGCTGCTTTGTCTCACCTTCTTATCATTTTGTATTCCTAATGTGCTTATTTATTTAATTCTACTAATTTCTAAATACAACAAGTACCTTTTGAATATAATTTCCAAGTCTTTGGTGTTTAACCCAGTGTATTTGATCAACTGCCTTTCTTAAATGGGTGGTTGTTGCATAATAGTAAAAATGTATCAAGTTGTGTTGAAAAGATTTTTTTTTTATTATCAATGGAGCCACAAGTAAACAAACCAAAAATAAAAATTAATAACAATTAAGCATTTCATTTCAAAATCAGAACGGAACAGATAGATATCAGGAATTACATACCTGGATTCACAGCAAAATTTGGTTAAAATCTTAAGTGTGACTGTAAAAGCAAAGTTTAGCTTCAAGTATTAAAAAAGCTTCTTAGAATATTTACAGTATATTAAGGCATATTGATGTGTTAAACTTTGCACCTAATCCTGCTGTGATAAGCTTTGGCTCCTTGAGACTATGTATTGAAATGAGCAGGTTCAGAAAATGCATGGATGCATAAAAAAAAAACAAAAATGCATGCATCACACAAAAGTAAAAATGTACCAACATGTAGACTTGAAAACTGAAACTGTAGAATAATTCAGTAAAAAGTATCTCTTTGTTAAAAAGCTGTATACATTTGTGAATTAAAAAATGAATCTAAAAATATGTACAGTACAGAGTTTGGATGATTTTAAAAAAATAATTCCAGTAAGTTATTCACATTAAATGACTTCTTCTTTTTCTTCTTCTTTCGGCTGCTCCTGTTAGGGGTCACCACAGCGGATCATCTATTCACATTAATTGTATTTAATGACTATATGGGTTTGACCCAAGAATTGGTACAACCATTTTGTGAACATGTTATTGAGTTGTTGTGGGGAGCTGAGTCCTCTTATGGTACTTTCAAATCTACGTGCACATCATCACCTACACTCATGAGTCCTGGGTTGGTAGTGACATAAAGAATGTGGGCTAAGTGAGTTGACTGTGTAGGGTAGCTGTGCCCACTCTTTTTGATAGAAGAATCTTGGATCTTGAAGTAGAATCATTGAGTCTGCAAAAATGATTTGGTGATGCACTTAGGATTCCTTCAGGTACCTCTCACAGGCATATACCACACATAGCCCATTAGGAGAAGACAAGCAGGCAGGGTTATTTCATTCGATTCACCTTGATAAAACTTTTGTATCTTGTTAGTAGCTAGTATCAACCACACAAAAGAGAATGTAATTGCAAAGTCATGTTTTTCTTTTGCTGTATCATGAAGATTAGCTAAAGGTCAAGCATTAAACATGGCAAAATGGGAATTTCCTGGACTTTTCATACTTAGGGTATGTGTATGCAGAAGTGAGACTCCGAAACATACTTTTACCTCATGAAAAAGTGCTGATATGGATTGTCGAAATGATATTGCGCAGAGAATAAGGTGATGTGTGTTCACCTTATGCACCAACAAACCGTAAAAGTCAGCAGCTTCGAGTAGCAGCAGAGGAAGAGGAAGGACCAAAAGATGAGAGGACCCATGCCATGAACTACATGCAAGAACTGATCACTGATGCACACTGGGTGCTTTGGTCAGCACTGTCTGTGACGTCTGATAAACATCCAGGTTGTATGGTGTGATTACCACATTTACTTGCTTTGTTTCTGCTTTAGGCATATTAAGTATGTTAAATCTAAAATTATTGAATAAGAAGTTTGAGCTTGCTCCTCTGCTTACATTATTGCTCTGTCTTGCCATCCTTGGGTCTAGAGATGTAGAGGGGACTTTCCCTAATTAAGGAAGTGGAGAGCAGTAGCAGTCAGCTATGTGTAAAGATGGAGAAAAGCCCAAGGTGTCAACTGAATTAGTTTGGTTGCTGGCTGTGTCTCCTTACCAGACATGTAAGGGCAACTGCTTGGGTGGAGGACATATGTGTGGGTCTAGTCGTACATAGCAAAGAATCTAGGCGTGAGAATAAAAGGAATATGGTAATATCCCATGTTTAAGGATAGGATCACTCCAAAATCTCCCATGATAAAGCAAAGGTAATTAAAAAAAACGTCCAAAATAACTTTCACTATAATAGTCTGATGACTCTGAAAATGAGTCAAAATTTGATAATGACAGAAGGAAAAAAAGCTGACACAACTGAAACAATGAAGTGAAACAATAAGGTGTCTTCACCTTTACTGCATGGACCCAGACTTAACTTTACTTAGTCATGGACTTAGGCCCTTTACCAGTACAATACCATTCTAAATTTAGGAAAAACTGTGTTTTCCCTCATTGCTTCATAATCCTGGACAAAAATACATTGGTAAATGACTTTAACTTGAAAAGAGTATTTTCTGAAAATTGTTTATCTTTATTTTTGGATTAAAGAACAAAGTGAATTTATCATTGATAGCTGAGAATACAGTTTAATTTAGTACATTTTTAGCAAATATTCAGACAGGACCTAAATCCCATTTGGCAGTTCAATAGGCACGTAACAACAGGAAAGCCTCAAGTCACTCTGGTGGAAATATCAAACTGTGAAGTTCTGTATTGAACATATTCATAACAAAGGAAACATACTATCAATTTCAACATGTTTTAATGTCTCAACAAGCATGTAAGCATGTATTTCAAATTAATACTGAGGCACCCCACTAGCCAGACAGACATATTTTTTTTAATTACTTTTTATACATTGCCTTGTTCTTTTCCCTGTGTCAATGAAGTACCTAGAGATACGAAACATAGAAAATCTGAACTTTAATGCTGCGACCAAATACACCCAAAATAATCTACCCTAAGTAGATTCGCCCACGTATTAGTGAAACAGGACGGTGAGGAGGGACCCAGCTCTTTACTCCTGACTCTTCCATCTCCCCTCGGCCTGCAACCTCTGTCTCGGATTATCGCAAATATATAATTCCTGCAAGCAAACTATGATTCTTAGTGAAATGAGAGAAGTCGCAAAATCAACCGGAATGTTCATGCAAATTTTAGAAAAAAAAAAGATCTAAATCCGTTAAGTAGTTCTCTCGTGAAAAGCGGACAGACATACAAACGGGTCTAAAAAACTATAAGAAATTTCATGGTTGGACCAAGAAATTTTTAAAACCATTTCTTAGCAAGCACCTATGGGCCAAGGGTAACCTAGACTCCAAATTTTAAGTTCCAAGTCCTCAGGGTTCAGGAGATTTTTTGATGAGTGAGTCAGTCGTATTTGGCTTTTATATACAGTATATAGAAGATATATATACACGCAATATCTTCAGAACTGGAAAAGAAAAAAATCCCATCATTTCAATTTCAAAAGTTGGTAGGTTTTTAAAACTATTTTTAAAGGATGTGAAATACGTACCTTTGTGCATACAGCCCCTACTTTATGATATCAGAGGCTAACTCTAAAGCTTGGATGGCTGAGTGTAAAAGACTACACTGGAACAAAAACTTTGATGTAGTTCTAGCAACAAGAAAACCCAAAGAGAATCTGTTTAACCTAATTTTAGCCTGATATTCTCCCTTATCCTCTTGTGCTAAAGCAAAATTGTTAAAGTTAGAGAGGCCTAAGAATTTGTGTTTGAGTTAGGATTTTATAAAGTTAATTCAGACAACAATTTCTGGGTTTATGCTTTAGTTGTTACATTTGGTATGAAAACTGATAATTTGGCAAGTTTCTTTATTGTTTCCTCTTTCCCTTTGTATTTCACATCCCAATTTTTTTTATTCATTAAATTTAATCCTCATGTGAACTTCCCAGGTAATTATTACACCATTATCACCAGACTAGCTGAGTTGCCTGGTGCTGCTAGTTGAGAGGCTGGAAAGGTGGAAACGTAAGAAGAGAATTCAAATTACTGTACATTTTACCAAAATGTATCACTCTCAAAATAGCTGTATTTAGTATACAGCTTTTGTTCATAATGGGTTGCTTCTTTACAGTATATACAACATTCTTGTTTTTTTTTTCCTTCTAATAGAAAAGAACTGCAAATTGCAATAAATACAATAACTCCAGAGACACTATGACTCCAGCTGGGGTGGCCTGGGGCACTGAGCAAAATTGTGTGATGTGCCCTCTGTTGGAATGACAAATGCAGTGCATTACAAAAAACATTCCATATGTTAACACTGAAGTCTACAACGATTACTAAGATATCAACCTGTCTTAGATGGTTAACACAACTAATACCATATATTTGAATAATTCCTGTTTTAAGAAGTTAGACTCAAATGAAAAATTATTTGTTTGGAATTCAAAAGTGGAATTCATTAAAAAAGCATAACCTCACCTTCTGTTCTATTACTTGGCTGCAAATATTCATACAATAAAATATTGGAAATTGGCAGAGGTTCATGAAACCTCACCTGTTCGGGTAGCTAAGGAAAATAAATCTACTTCTAAATATTTTCTAAATGTTTTGCATTGTGTTCCACCCAACACTAGCATCACTGGGCAGCAGTTGAGGGCCAATTTTAATGCTGTGTCTTTTGAACATACTATTGTACTTGTTGTTTTATTTTCACATTACTGGATTGTGTGTTGCTATTATTATTTGAGTCAGTCATGCTCTAACCCACTTTGTCCTGAACAGGTCATGGGGAGTGTTGGAGCTAATCCCAGCTAGCATAGGGTGCAAGAAAAGAACAAATGCTAGTACAACACAGGGCAGGAGAAGGAAACTGGAGGAATCCCACTCAGACATGCAAACTCCACACAGGGAGGACCCGGGACGTGAACCCTGATTTCCTTATTGTGGGGCAACAGCGCTACCACTGCACCATCATGCCACCCTGTTTTCATCATTTGTTTCTTAAAATTGAAAAAAAGTTAAATATCAAAAACATGTCTTATGTTGTTTCAAACATGACAGGGAAATAGTGCTGGACAGGTTACGATGGCGATGCAGTAGTTTGACACTATCCCTGCAACCTGAAATGACAATAAATAACTCTGGGGTGATGTGCCAATCACAAAGATTTAAAGCAGCTTGGCAGACCACCGCACAGACTAATTCCACCTACTTTTTCATTTTTAGCCAAATGCTTTGCATTGTCTGCTGACACAATGGATCCTAAGTGACCAGAAAAAAGTAGCTATAAATTGATTAGGTTTCTGAGAATGCCAAAGTATTACTATCAAAAACAAAATCCAGAGAGCAAAACTTCGTTATGACAACAGAAGTCAAAACAAGTACTGCTGGGAGACATTCTCAAAAGTAGTAGTCTGCTACTACGAGACACACAGCATGTCTAAAGACTGTTGTGAGAAGTCAAAAGACCAAAAGATGCTTCGTTAAATAAAACCGTAGTCAGGAATGGAATAGCAAAGTGTCTATGTCAGTAAAAACAAAACAGACAACCAAGAATCAGAGGTGAAAGCATTACTCTAGAGACAAAGACACAATTAATTCAGAAACCAAAAAAACAAAGTTGGTGCTAGAGTCTACATGTGTAATAAGCTAACTGACACTAATGTACTATAAAGCCGGCTTTCTTTTATAGAAACAGATCTGGAACTCATCTGCGCATTGATCGAGTAGTTCACAGGTCCATTATATTGTATGTGGTGCACCACAAGAATCTTTTCTGGCTTCACTGCTTTTTTTAAATCTACATTACATGCTTCCATTAGGCCAGATTATATCGAAACACAAGGTGAACCACCACAACTATGCAGATGACGTGCAGCTTTAACTATCTATAGCACCTGATAATCCCAATACTCTGACCTCTTTGATCCAATGTCTGCTTCTAGTTCTGGATAAATAAATAGTAACTTTCTCAAGCTAAATGAGAACAAAATAGAAATCTTAGTAAAATCTTAGAAATTAACTTGATCCCTTAGCATTAAAATTTGAGGTGGAGGTAAAGAAAGTAGGTGTAATTGTGGACTCTGGCCTAAACTTTAAATTGCACACCAACCAGATTATATGACTGAGTTTTTCCATTTAAGGAACATTGCAAACATCAGACCACTTACTACCCGCGTTCTTTAGAAGTGACTTTAAAATACTACTAATGGTATATGAACCTTTCTATATTTTGGAATACCTGTCACCCTACACTCCAGGTTGTAACCTTAGATCTTCTAATAGTGGTTTACTTATTATTCTAAGAGCTAAACATAAAAGAAGTGTTGATGCGGCCGTTTGCCATTATGCACCCAAAATCTGGAATACTTTACCAATAGAGATACACCCAGCTAATACTGTAGAATTTTTTTATAAACTCCTAAAACTCCTTTTTTATCTTGCCTGGAGAGTTTTGGATACCAGCAGCACACTGATGTTCCTACTCATTGTAAAGGACATATCTTGGACCTGATTTGCTGCTCTGGTGTTGTTCCTTTTGATCTTACAGCAGATGAACTCACTATAACCGACCACTTTCTCCTCTCATTCAACGCTAAACTTACCTTTTCTGTTCCTAAGCTTCCACGTCTCATAGCCTTTCGTAACATTAAGAATATTAACTTGAATTTGCTGTCTTCTAGAATTAATTCGCAAATGGACTTTTATAATTTATCCACTCCCATAGAACTGGTCTCATATTATGACACTTGTCTTAATGGTATTCTTAATTCTCTGGCCCCGCTAAAAACCAGATCTGTTTCCTTTTCCTTTTCTGCCCCCTGGTTCACGCCTGAACATTCGGCTTCTGAAAGCTAAAGGCAGGCAACTTGAAAGGTTGTTTAAAAAAACAGACTCTTTGTCCACAAAGAGATGTATAAAAATCATCTACTCTATTACAAGAGATTGTATAGCTCAAACCAAATCTAATTATTACACTCAGTTAATTACTTGTAATACAGGTAACACCAAGTCTTTATTTTCTTTACTTAATAATGTTACACAACCTCTAGACTTTTTACCATCTCACCTTTACTGAACTGCCTTCTGTAATTCTCTTATGTCTTTTTTCAATGAGAAAATCCAAAAGATACATCAGCACCTTGGTCCAGATCCTTTCTGTATTTGTTCTGAACTACACTCACCTATTCACTCTTTCTCTTCTTTCCAGCTTCCCACTTCCTCTGAAATCTCAGATCTCATCTGCAAATCCAAGTCATCTACTTGTCAGCTGGATCCCCTGCCTACAGTTTTGGTTAAAGCCTGCCTCCCCTCTCTAGTCCCTCTTATTTCTGCCATCATTCACTCTTCTCTTACTACTGGTATTATTCCCTCATCTTTCAAAACTGCTGCTATAACCCCAATACTAAAAAAACCTGGTTGTGATCCTATTAATTTCAATAATTTTCTCCCATTTTCTAACTTGCCCTTTATCTCCAAAATTCTTGAAAAAATAGTAGCTATCCAACTTCACACCCACTTGTCTCACAATAATCTATATGAGAAGTTCCAGTCTGGTTTTCGCCCCCTTCATAGTACAGAAATGGCACTTGTTAAAATTACTAATGACCTTCTTATGGCTGCTGATTCTGGTCTAATCACTATTCTCATCCTTCTTGATCTGAGTGTGGCCTTCGATACTATTTGTCATACCACTCTCCTTAATAGATTATCTTTGATTGGCATTACTCACACTCCACTTGATTAGTTTAGATCTTACCTCTCAGGCCGCACTCAGTTCATACAGCTTAAAACCTTCACATCCCAACCCACCGCTGTTACTTCTGGTATGCCCCAAGGCTCTGTCCTGGTGCCTCTTCTTTTTATTATTTACCTTCTTCCCCTTGGCAATATTTTTAGCAAATATAACATTAATTTTCACTGTTATGCTGATGACACCCAGCTCTACCTTGCTGGTAAACCCACCTCCTCTTTTCCACCACCCTCGCTTATTGACTGCATTTCTGAAATTAAATCCTGGTTCTCTTCAAATTTTCTTAAATTAAACAGTGACAAAACTGAGGTTCTCCTCATTGGTTCAAAATCATCATTATCCAAAACCAATAATCTTTCTTTTATTATTGATAACTCTTTTGTTTCCTCATCATCTCAGGTCAGAAGTCTGGGTGTCCTCCTCGACAGTACTCTATCTTTCCAATGTCACATTAATAACATTACCCGGTCTACATACTACCACTTACGTAATATTAATCGCATTCGCCCCTCCCTCACTCCTCATACTACTGCCATTCTTGTTCATAGTCTTGTCACTTCTCGGCTGGACTACTGCAATTCACTCCTCTTTGGTCTCCCTAATAAATCTCTTCATAAGCTTCAGTTAGTCCAGAATTCTGCAGCACGTATCATCACTGGAATCCCATCTTTTCACCATATTACTCCGGTCTTGCAGCAGCTTCATTGGCTCCCGATCAAGTTTCGTATTGATTTTAAGATTCTGCTACTAACTTTTAAGGCCATCCATAACCTCGCACCTCCATATCTGTCTGACCTTCTACATGTTGCCGTTCCATCCCGTAACCTTAGATCCTCTTCCTCCACCCATCTGACCGTTCCTCCCGCCCGTCTAACCACCATGGGGAGCAGAGCTTTCAGCCGTTCTGCTCCCAAGCACTGGAACTCATTACCTGCGGATCTCCGAAATATCAAATCATATTCACCTTTCAAATGTAAACTTAAAACACATTTGTTTAAAATGGCTTTTTCTTCTTCCTCCTGATTATAGTGGTTTTGTTTGGTTTTAATTTTTAGATTTTCTGATGTTTTAAGTTGTTTATAATTGTGTCTTTTATTTATTTATTTATGTATTGTTTGTTCGGTGTCCTTGAGTTCTCTGAAAGGCGCCTTGTATAAAATAAAATGTATTATTAAAAACCTTCTTTTTTAATATGGCTTTTTCGTAGTTACTGTTTAGTTGTACTCTACGTAGACTGTAAATGCATAGAGTTATCTCATTTTGCATGGATTTGCAATCTCTACTAATCTCTACCTTTCTCTGCTTTCTCTTCCATTTCTTCTTTGGTGGCATCTTGAGCCACCACCACCACCTGACCAAAGCCACTATTTAACCACCTGTGAAAGCAGATGCCTCAGCTGGCCATGAGACCTACAGTGTCAAATCCTCTGGGATGAACCCTGGAAACAATGAGAGATGATTTAAGGATATTTATGTTACTAAGAAAAATCAGTAGGGGCTGGGCAGACTTTTAGCCTTGGAATTCCTTAAGATTTTTGTTTTTACTCTCCAGCTTAATTGGAGTTTTTTGTTTTTTCTGTTCTCCCGGCCATCTGACCTAATCATCGGACTAATCTTTGGGGACTTAGGGAATACAATATTTTATATATAAGGACTCTGCTTTTCTATTAATTATGTATCTATGTTATGTAAGCTCATAATGATTTACTTTTTATTACTTATTCATTATTATTCTTGCTTTTCTTTTCTTGCAACTATTTCTTTGACATCTTGTAAAGTAATTTGCACGACAATCTATGTATGAAAATGTGCTACATAGAAATAAATCTTGTTGTTGTAATTGGGAAATGAGCAAAGCAGACTGTCAAGTCACCTTCAACTTTTTTGCTGGGAGAGTCAGCCACAAATGATTCCTAAATGCATTGTGTTTTGAAACCTGCCTGAACTATTTCAGGGCCCAGAGGGCCATAGTCTGCTGCAGCAGCACTGGGAGTCAGGCAGAAGTAAACCCTGGACAGTAAGCCAGTACATCACAGGGCACACTTAAGCACACACACACACACAACAGGATAATTCTGAGTTACCATCTAATCTAACCTGAACATGTTGTAGAAATGAGGGGAAAACTAGATTAACATGAGGGTGTTGGCCAAATACAAGTGAATGTGTGTTTCAAGTGTAAGGGAGTGTATTCTTGCAAACAGATTTTACACAACATGCAAGGTTATTTCCTGCATTGCATCCATTGCTGTGGGTTTAAACCAGCACACTAACATCTCCACATTTTCACATGTTGAAATAAATGATGAGCCATTAAAGTTTCAAGAAGGTCACATATGCAATATAACAAACTTTAACAAATGCAAGATGTAAGTTTAATTGGCTGCGGGGCTGTAAGTTCTACATGGTTTTAAGATTAATTGGAACCCTTGGGAGGTCTCTTAAAAACATATTTAATTACCATTGGGGCTTGAGTGAGAATTAACGAAAAAAAAAAAGATGAAGGACTGAATGATGTGGTATAATATAATGTGACTGAGTTTTAATCATCTGATCCACTAGAAATGATCAATTAATAAAAATGGAGAGCTAGAAACAGGAAGATACACTTCACACATACTGTATGTTTTTTAAAATTTGTAATTCATCTTCAGAGGAATATTATTGAAAGAATGCACAGCACATCAACTGATATGTATTTTTGAAAAGAAAAATAATAATGAAAGGAATGTTTCTTGATAGATGGAATGAGAAATGGATTTTTATTATGCCCAGATAAAGAAAAACTATTTTATGAATCCCAACATTTCGAGAGCAGAGTGGTCCTACTTGATGGTCAGCTGAGAGAGGATGTGCTATAATTTTCTCTTATACCAAATAAGTGAATATACTGCAGAAAAGTATGACATAGACACCTGAGAACAGAAGGGGAAAATCCAAAATGAAGCTGTGCACACAGTATAGGGTGATTCATTCAACCTCTCCAATACAATCACATCAGATTCTTTCTTTCTACTGGCAAGACATTCCAACCCTGCAGCAGAGTTCATAACATTTTCATTAAGCTAAAAAGTACATTTTAGCATGTAGCACGCAAATGTCACACTGCATAGAGAGAGCCGCTTCAAGAAGTGCAAAAGGTTAATAGCCTCACAATAGAACAGTTAAAGAAATCTCTTGCTGAGCTCTTTCTTTGCAAAAAATGTAAAAGTTGGAAAATGTTTGACTGTTTCAAAATATAGTCAGTACCTGTCATGCATTCAGAATGGATGATGTATGAAGTGCACTACGCCTCCAGATTTACAGCTGACAACACTGTAAATATTCAGAGGGCTGGAAAATATTGTTGCTTCATAACTCCATTGGTTGAGGATTCAAATCCTAGAGGACAATTTAATGTCTCAGAGTTGGTGTGCAATCACTCTGCAGGTTTTCGTTTGCCAACATATTGTTCTCCCTTGATGTGTGCACCCCAACAACTATGGGGGCGAGGTCTGTACAAGTGTTTTACAACTTGTCAGAGATTTTAAAAAGTTTTGCATTTATCACTAAATTGTCCAAATGTTTGTGTACAAGTCTGAGTTTTACACTTGTGACTGGCTGATATTGCATTCAGGACTGGTTCCTACATTTTTACCCAAGTCTGCTGATACGATTGTTCTATGTTGTTTTGTAGTATGTTGCAATTTCTGCAATTTACCACAACTCCCTTATCGGTTCATTGCTTACATTTTTTTTTCTATTCACTATGTAACAAATCTTTATTTTTATTTTGTTCCTGGGTACAAAGTGTGCTTTCCTAACCCGTTATGCCTAAAAAAAATAGAAAACAGCTGTTGTTCCACAAAAATGTTGCTTTTGTGATCAGGACAATGATATTTTGAAATTTGTCTGTTTTCGAGAAAATTCTCGATTCGCATTCAATACTGAGTAGTCTTCTAGAATATTCTCGAACTGTTAGAATGGTCCAGAAGTTTCTAGAATTTTCCAGAATTATCTAGAACTTTCAAGAATCTTTTAGAACTTTCTAGAACGTTCTCGGACTGTCCAATAGTAGTCATATAAGTATAAAAGCACAGGTGACTCGAACCAACATTTCGGTTTATGTTATTTTTTTGATTTGATTTAGATGGCATCAAGAGGTTGCTTGCACCCAGCAGATGCATTTTGCTACATCTGTGGACAATTTATAAAGACAAGAGCGAGAAAGTATTCCATGAAAGCATGCCGTAAGATGTGCGAGGCCTACAAGGCATACTTTGGCATGCCTGTTGGGGATCAAGACAAGCCCTGGGCACCTCATTTCACATGTGAATATTGCAAGAAAACTCTTGAAGGTTGGTACAGGGGAGAAAAGAGAGCCATGAAGTTTGCTATCCCGCGAATTTGGTGGCAACCGACTGACCACTCAAGCAACTGCTACTTCTGCATGGTGGATCCTACCAAACATCGTACTGGCAAGAATGTGCCTCAAATCGTTTATCCAGACATTCCTTCTTCCATTGCCCCAGTACCACACTGCCCCGAGCTGCCCGTTCCCACTCCTCCGAAGAGGGATCAGCCATCTTCAGGAGACAGCAGCAAGTCAGACAGCGAGGAAGATATTGCAGATCCAGATTGCGGTTTCACAGATGCAGCTGAGGAGAGAAGGCCATACTTCCCTAACCAGAAAGACGTCAACGATCTGATCAGAGACCTTGGTCTTACCAAGTCCAATGCTGAGCTTCTGACATCCAGGCTCAAGCAGTGGAACTTGTTGGATGAAAGCGTGCAAGTCACAAATCAGAGAAAGCGTCACCAAACATTTTCCAACTTCTTCAGTTGGCAAGATGGGCTGTGCTTCTCCGACAATGTGGCCGGTCTGTTCGAGGCTATAGGTATCACCTGTAACCCGAGTGAATGGCGCCTATTCATAGACATTTCATCCCGGAGCCTCAAAGCCGTGCTGCTTCACAACGGAAACAACTACCCGACTCTCCCTATGGCTCACACTGTGCATCTAAAAGAGGACTACACCAGTGTCAAGATGTTGCTGAGTGCCTTGAAGTATGACGACTATGGATGGGAGGTCATCGGAGACTTCAAAATGGTGTCATTCCTGATGGGCCTTCAAGGCGGTTTCACGAAATTTCCTTGTTTCCTTTGCCTCTGGGACAGCTGTGACACTAAGGCGCACTATCACAGAGGACCGAGTTCTCTGTGGGGAAGAGCAACGTCAAGTAGGAGCCGCTGATAGAACCTCAGAAGGTGCTGATGCCACCACTGCACATCAAGTTAGGCCTCATCAAGCAATTTGTCACGGCTCTTGACAAGGAGTCAGCAGCTTTCAAGAACCTCCTGTCTGAGGCAAAGGTCAAGGCTGGTATCTTCGTCGGACCGCAGATCAAGAAGATCATAGAATGTGATGAAATCGCCAAGCTGCTGAACAGGATGGAGAAAACGGCTTGGAACAGTTTCGTTGCAGTGGTTCACGGCTTCCTGGGTAATCACAAGGCTGAAAACTATGTGCAGTTGGTTCAGACTCTCATAAAGAATTACACCAAAATGGGATGCAGAATGTCTCTCAAAGTCCATATCCTTGACACTCATCTTGACAAATTCAAGGAGAACATGGGAGCTTACTCAGAGGAGCAAGGCGAGCGCTTTCATCAGGATATACTGGACTTTGAATGTCGTTACCAAGGACAGTATAATGAAAACATGATGGGGGACTACATTTGTGGGCTTCTTTGAGAAAGCGATTTGCAGTACAGTCGCAAATCTAGAAAACCTACTCATTTCTGAACCTTTTTGAGTGGTTTTGACTGTCTTTGTCTATTTACCATGCAAGTGTTGTTCTTTATCAGACCGCATGAATGAAAAGATAAAAATTCCCTTGTTTTGTCACTATAAATACGAAATTTTCTGGGCTGTGGTCATAAAATCAAAGTTTCGGCCGAATGTAGTCGTTTTTCCATAGGCTTTAGACATAAGCAGTTGAAATATAACTCTTGGAAGCCAGGAACAAAAATTGTGTTACATAGTGTTATTACTTTGCCCTAGTCCCTTTCCCAACAATTATGTGGTCAGAGTCTTAAGGTGTGACCTGACCAGACCTACATATACCAACTGACTGTCTAAACACTTGGCTGTGGCATTAGGTCTTACATGTATTGTTTGGCTCTGATTTCGGATTTCCTTTGCGTTTTTAGGAGTGCTTGCATGTAATCCAAACAATTCCTTTGGCAATAGCCATGTCTGTCTGACTGTCTGTCTATGTTCAACAAGTCATCTCCCAATGAATTATTTTTTTTAAATAGGCACACTTATTTTTCAAGAAAATTTGCCTTGGCACACACAGATACATTTTTATTGCGATATCTTGACTACAGCATGCTGTACATATTTTTGAAATTTAAAAAATCTCAAATTTGGAAAGCATTCGCAAATTTGCAAAGTCTTCTGTCCTAAAATAAAAACATTCTGAGCAATTCAATTACAAAGTAGTTAACTGTTTCAGTATTACTATGAGATTGATTACTTCAGCTTGTTTGCTTTTTATATTTTGATTTTACAATTTGACAGCCACTCCTGATGTCTAAACTCAGGGAAATTATATGCTAATTATCTGATTTCTGCCTTCACCCCATCCTGAGCTTGTCTCTGAGGCTGCATGGCATCTTGCATGAACCTCAGTCACAGCAGCTCACTTCTCCTGCTGCTTGAAACTGAAGCTTTTTATTGACCATAAAAATTAAAAAATAAAAGCAGCTTAACCTATGTAGAAACACAGCTCAGTGACGCAGTGATCTCATTGCTGCATTACTGAAAAGACTGCAATGATTCAATATTTTAATAATTCAACACTGTAATTTATCAGAGAAGCCTGAACATTGATCCGCTATCAACAACATTTGGATGCATCTACCAGAAATTGCTTGAGACTTCAGTACATGCACTTTGAAAAATACTACATTGATTAACTCTGAACTAGGGTTACCAACAGGGCCTCCAAATCCAACAACAGTTAACTTTTTGTTTTATTTTTTGCATTTTGATAGATAGATAGATAGATAGATAGATAGATAGATAGATAGATAGATAGATAGATAGATAGATAGATAGATAGACAGACAGACTCTGGTACCAGCTGAACATGTAGTCTAAGAGGTATGTTTGAAAAATTGATGGGCTGATAATAATGGCATTGTGCATGAGTGGGAGACAATGGAAGTGTTACCCATGGATCAATTCTGACATGCATCTTCGTGCAATCTCTTGTAGCATAGACACAGGCTTCAATGGTTGAAAAGTTGATTTTGGAAAGTTTAAAGGTGAAACAAGGCATTCAGTACTGCTTTTGGCAGGAAACATGGAACATTTCTTTTCTTTGTATCTGTCTCTAATTATTATATTAAAGTACAATAGAGAAAAGTAAATTTACAACTCTAGGAATACATTGTCCAATTTCCACCAAATTTTACATGCATAATGGTGGTAGTTCTCTTCATAAATGAACAAATTTATCAGCACACCATCAATAGAGTGGAGGTGTCAGACATTATCCTTTGGCTTATTACTAAATATTGTATACCATGTACCTACAAGACATGTCAAGTCAATTCACTGGCTTGTCTGTTTGAGATATTACAGAGTGAATTTGATGGACTCGACTATGTAACTTCTGTAGCCCCATCAGAGACCTGAAATTGGACCTTCCAGGATACTGACAGATAGGGAAAACCAACATGTATGTCAGATGGTATTTACATACCTCAAGGTAACACTCAAATAAAACCTGTTCTGTGCTAAGATTAGTTGTCACAATACAGACTGGCTGTGACAATGTATACTTTTAAGAACCAGCAAAATATTTCTGTTTCAAGAACAGGGAGCTTGGTTCCTTTGGAAATGAAGTTCTTTTAAAACAATAACAATGAAAGGTTGGAACCTAGAGTGTGGTTTCCCTTAACAAAGAGAAAACCAAAATTTATAAAACCTTTTTTGAACAAAAAATAAAGCTGTATTGCCAAAAACAGAATTGCACTTAGATTGCCTTTCTGTAATGTTGTTCATCAAGAACAACCAAAAGAAGCCACAGAAAAACAGATGCTGACAGCAAAGTCTTCAAGTCTCTTCTCTCTTTAGCTAATCTGTACTGAAGAGTAGATGGTGTAAGTCAGGGTTAATTGTGGAATAATGACATCTTCAGAGCAGTGTCATTCTCTGGTAATTTTTCAGTATTTTTAGGATCTCATCTCCTCTTTTGCAGTTTTCCCGCAGTTCTTTGCCTCAAATAGGTTGGGTTGGGAGCATGAACTAATAAATCAATCAAAAAATAAGTAATACTGACCTGAAATTGTACACATTCATTCTTTCACTTGGTCAAGATGTTCAATTTGATTTGTAGTTCCATTTTTCATTAAAGAAAGAAAGAAAGAAAGAAAGAAAGAAAGAAAGAAAGAAAGAAAGTATACTTACAGGTCACAACAGTGCATAAATAACTAACTATAACATTGTTATCTTCCTCTGCTACCTCAGCACAAACTGCAAAGACTTGCCTGAAGAAAGACTGCCCTGAACAGTATAGTGGTGACAATCTGTCTACAGTGATGAATGTCATTTCTGTTTGGGAAAGAGCAAACAAAAATTTTGTTCCAGGTTTGTGATTTCAGTTAAATTAGTATCAGGCTATCACCTGGAATCTAATGTTTTAGCTGAAAGGGTCAATCAAGACATGGAGAAGATTCTTTACTGCAATATTACTTCCTCCTAATCTGACTGGATTGTCACTTTACCTTTGTCCGAGTTTGCTCGCAACATGTTATTTAATGTCTCTATTCAAACGTCACCTTTTGAGTGTCAGTTTGGGTTTAATCCAACTGTACTGAGGTATACTGATGGATTCTCAGAATTTCTTTCTTTTAACTCAGTTCGTGACAGTGGGTTTGTCTCTTGGCATCATTCTTTTAGGAGCTATATCATATGACAGCAGATGCTTGTTGGTTGTGACTGATGGCAGCATGGACACTGAACAGAATGTCCACAAGGGGACCAACTCTGTTGTTTTCTTCTTCAATAGCTTTATGTAAATGGGGTTTTCCCACATTGTGTTGTGTTGCCAAATATTTCTGTCTTAACTGCAGAAGGGCATAGAAATTTGTATTATTGAATGGCCTTCCAAGTCTCTGTAACGGAATCCATTCTAATATGTTCAGGACAAGTTTGAAAGTAGTCTAGGCTCTGCCCCTTGTCAGTCCACAACTATGGTTCACCCAGGTTCTCCATACATACTATATGAACCTTTTCCTATACATAGGAGGTAATATTTTGAAAAATGGGCAGAATGCTACAGATGTAGAGCTCCACAGACCTGTATTTCAGTTCAATCACTCTATGTGAAAGTTGAATGTTGTTCTTCTGGATTGTATGTATTGAATTTTGTTTCCCTCCACAGTCTAGCTCTACATCAGTGTTCTCTTTGATGGATCAGCATCTTGACTCAGAATGGATCTTTCCTTGTACCCAGTGCTGCTGCAAAGGGTTGACTCAGAAAATGGATAAATAGGTGAATGGAACAGTCTTTTATTTTATGCAGAAACTAGTACACTAGTATAAAGAAAAAAAAGGTTATTAGAAAGACTACACAAACAGGTTTAACAAAATGCTTAGATTGTAGAACTAAGGAAGATGAATGCTTTAATAGAAAAGATGCACTTGGGAAAACCTACAGGATGTGCAATTCAGATCACCACTGTATTTGAAAGACATTAAAGCTATAGAACGGGAGAAATAAGGGGTGGAAATATAAAGCTTAAATGATAAAGATGTAGGAGAGATAATACACGGTGGACAGGGAAGCTGACAGGAGAGCCCAATAGAGGTATTCTGTAGCTGGAGTTATACTAACAAGATAAACGGTTTCAAATTATTCGTGCAGGAAGCCAACAGATGCAGTCAGCAACTGTAATAGCATAAGGGCTGCTTCAGGAGAGAAGGGGAAAATCAGACTTCTTTCAGACCATTTTGTATTAAGCAGTAGAAACACAGATGTCACAGCTAAGAATCAGACCAATTTAAAAGAGCTCCAGTGTGCAGAAAAACCTGATCATATCATTATAGCTGTTGATATGTCGAGTCTGGCAGCATACTGCTTCTAATGCCAAACTTCTATGCATTTCTGTTGGTAAAAAAATGTCTTTAAAAAATTGTGATTTCAGGCTCATTCCCTTAAGGTTTGAGAAGGCAACTGAAGTAATTTAAAAACAAAGTTTTCTATTATAAAAGGAACTTCTCAAGAACACTAAGCACTTTACTAGCTTTTAAACATTCTTCCATGAATCCATTGATTTTACAAACCCACTTTATCTAATTATATGGTTACTGGGGTATACAATTCTATATCATTTTTTTTATATGTACTTCACGCACAAACCCCCGTGACCCTGTAGTTACGATATAGCGGGTTGCATAATGGATGGATGGATGTACTTCACCCTCATCACTTACTTTGTCTGGTAAGGATAACAGTGGCGACATGTCATGCTGTGCTAGCCAGCTTCTTCCATTATCTAATGTGAATTCCCAGATGCTCCCAGATCAAGTATATCCTGGGTGTGCCCCCTGTCTTCTTCCAATAGGCTGTGTCTGTTATATTCCTTCCACGCATGGGAGGCACTAAGGAGGCACTGTAAATACATGTCCAAAACACCTCAGCTGGACTCTCTTAATTCAGAAAAGCAGCAGTTCTACTTCAATGTACTCCTTAGCTCTTCACAATGACATGGAGAGTAATCCCAGCAACACTTCACAGCAATCTTATTTCAGCAGCTTGCACTTATGAATTTAATTCTTTCACTTTCAAGAGCTCACGGCCATCAGAGAGAAAAATGAACTGCTCTAGGCTGATTGTTAAATTGAAAGTTTCATCTGAGGATTTCTAATCCACTTCTGCACCAAGGCCCTGTATAACACTTAACGAAACCACTACAGCATTTGTCTATCATTCCCATATTCATCTTTAACTTATTTGTGAACAATACCCTGTGGTTCTTGAGCTCCTTCACTTGGTACAGCTGTTCACCCTTATATGAAGAGAACAAGTTACTCATTTCTGGGAGGGAACCATGACCTCAGTTTTGGAGGGTTCTAATTTTCACCCAGTTTCTTCAAACTATTCCAGAGAGTAGAGGAGATCACAGTCTAAGACCACTGAGGGTGTCAGAATGACAATATCATTTGCAAACAGCAGACCTGCAACCCATACATTTCTAAACAGCATGCTCTCCAAGCCACAGCTGCACCTTGCTGTCCTGTTAATGAAGCCCACGAACGGGAAAGGAGACTAGGTGCACTTCTGGGAGTTTCCAACACCCACATTGGATGGAGTTGACATAAATATGCAAATAAAATTATTGTTCTGCAGCTACAGAGACAAATAGGCATACAGCAGCAGTCCCAGCAGGGAAAACAGTCTTAAGCTTTTTTCAATTCTATAAGCACATATAGACAGGATTAGCAAACTCCTATGACCTTTCAAGTATCTGTGCAAAGACAAGAGGGTTGGTTAATTGTTCTACAGTATGTCCATTATGAAATCAACATGGCTCCTCCTCAATAACTATACTGTCTCCATTCTACTAACTTGGCATAGGTTTGGTCTCTGAAGTAATCAGAACACAAACTGTTGTTCCCCCTTTTTAAAAATGGGGGTAACCATTTCAATTTCCAAGTGTTGCTGCACTTTGTCCACCATCCAAAGCAACACAAAAGAGGCGTGCTCACCAAAATAATCTCAAATAACGTTCAGTGTAAAATGAAGCACATGAATGGAAGTTATGTTAGAGCAGTACACATCCTGGATGTGACACCCTTATTCATCTTGGATAACAAGATAAGAAATCATTAGACAGATAATGAGTAGCAGCATTGACCTGCTGCATTGCATAAAATATCTGCAGGGGCTCCTGGAAGCTGTAGTTCATGAATCTCAGCAGAACCAAACTGACCTGGAAGTGCTACATGAAGTTGGAATCAAGAGCGATTCAGAGATGAGGGCTGGCCTGCTGCAGAGGAAAAGAGGGCCAATATGAACATGAAACAAAGTTGGGTGGTGAGCAGAGATTGGCATGAGTAGCTATATAGCTGGCAGGTGTCTAATAAGACACAGGGCGACAGACTTTAGTGTTTTAATTTTCCTGTTTTGTTCCTTCATTTCTACTTTTTTGATGTCTGTAATTTCTTAATTGATCATATACCCTTCCACCAATTACCTGGTCTGATTCTGATGTTTTTGAGTTTATTCCAGATTGTTCCGTTAATGCACAACACATTAAAGAAAAGTTAAACAAAAAATGTGAAACAAAATATTCATAAAAATAATTTTCTATAAATAAACTAAGATTCGCGGAAACAGGAGAAAGAAAATAAATTTCAAGTCTACAAAGATTCCATCTGGTCATCTAGGCCCTCAGTGTTGCTATGTTACCAACTTAAGCTATTTTGAAGAAACTAAGTGAACCATTTCTGTAATAATATTTATTTACTGTCTTAGACAATAATATCATTAAATTGAAAATCTGATGCAGGAATACATTTTTGCCTGTCGAAGTGGTTTTATATTTCTGTTTTGCTAAATAAGTAACTGTTACTTAGATACAATGTAAGTGGATTGCCCTTTAGGTCTGGTTTGTGCTTTGCGATGGAATGGATTGAGAGGGTTTGAAAATAAATGGGTGTAAATAGAGGTGTGTATATATATATATATATATATATATATATATATATTGTAACAAATAGCGCTATACATGCACTTAACCCGACACAGACAGACATTGGAGGCGCACTTATAAAACAAATAAATGTTTTTATTTTATTTTCTTCTGCCTGTGAGCAACGTCTTCTCCATTCCCACAGGCATAACACAGTCCCAATAAGCACAATAGCACAATCACAATACTTCTCTTCTTTTTGTCCTCCACTCCTCTCCGGCAAGCTTAGTCCCTCTCCTCCCGACTCTGGCTTCCGGAGTAGTGTCTGCTAATCCCTTATATAGGTCACCCAGAAGTGCTCCATGTGGTTGTTGATTCACTTCTGGCAGCACTTCCGGGTGTGGCGGAAGAATCGCCCACACAGGCTCAGGGACAGTTGCAGGATATCCTGGTGGCACCCCTGGATCACAACAGGGCTGTAACAAACTCCAATTCCCATGAAGCCCTGCGGGAGTCTGAGGTATCTCTGCCATCCGGGGGAGGC
>JANRMT010062792.1:1644812-1657530 GCA_026402145.1 Polypterus bichir lapradei | reverse complement strand
TATCTATCTATCTATCTATCTATCTATCTATCTATCTATCTACTGCGATATGTACTGATTGTGTTGACATTCGTTTTTGCAAGTTTTGCTCAGGTCTGCATTGCTTTCACAGATTCAGCAGTACCAGCAGAGCCAGTCAATCCATTAGGTGACTTAGGTAGCCACCTGGGGTGCAGTCATGTGAAGGACACCATTTATGAAAGTTAAGGGGGGTGTACCTCAGACACTGAGGGGGATAGGCCCCACCCCAAGGACAGTCAAACTCTGATGGTGCTTAATGGGTGCCTTTACTTGCTGGGCGCTGTTTATAAAAGTAAAAGTTTAAACACCCTGCACACCAAAAGGTGCAACTTCCCTTAAAGTTTGTGGTATATGCACAAAGGGGTGCTCTTTGTACTATTGAAGAGGTGGGCGCTCTGGACACCCCCACCCGCCAAGTCATCAAAGTCTAATAATATATACTATCTGCTAAGGGCTTTGACTGGCACTGAGCACCACTACAGCACTGTTTAAGTTGCTGCACATTCTCCCCATGTCTCTTTGGCCTTGCTTGAGTTTTCCTCCCATATTATCAAGGAAATGTGTATAAAATGAACTGATTGCTCAACATTGTTCTCATATCAAGAAGGTCTGCAGAGTCCTGTTCACAGTTGGTTCCATCCTTATGTCAGATACTGCTAAAATAGGCAGACCCATCACCCCCCACCACATAACCCTGAACTGGATAAAGTCAGTGATATGTGAATGAACATTTTGGACACACATCCATTTTACAATTTGGAACTAAATTATTTAACTTTCTTTGGTTCCATTCTGACTATGAGGGTGCACTCACAGGAAAGATTACATGGATTTTGTTTTATAGACTGAAATGCTGACAAGGCATTATTGGAATTACTCGCCTTGGTAAAGGGCTAACATTTGGTCTTTGTTTTAGCATTCATGTTTAATGGTTATGGTTTAACAACTGTTTGTTTGTTTTTCTGTTTGACAAAACATTTGACCATTTGAATGACGTACTCAGATATATTATTTACTGAGTGTTTTTCATTAGAATAAGGATGACAAGTAGACATGACTCAGCACTCGCAGGATGGGCACACCTAACCAGATAGGTGATATAAAACAGAAATTTTTTTTTCCATTTCAGAATGAAAAAGCTTGTTGTGAAACTGCCTCTGGAAAAATTCTGTAACTAAGAAATGTGCCACTGCACAAAGAACAAAGATCATCTTAAAAGTGCTTCAAAAGTCCAGGTTGTATACTTCATGTAGTACTTCTGCCTGTGCTTCTGCTTGTGGTATTACATTTACATTTAGATTATTTTGAACAGAAGAAGAATTTGCCATCATTGATATTCTGCTAGTTGCTTCTCGCTTAGGAATTAGGAGCTTGTGATTAATTCCAGGTCAGTAGATGTGACAGGAGATGTCCTCAATATGGTCTGTGTGTAATGTGGTCTTGAGTGAAACAACACTAGAAGAGTAAGGTGTTCCTCATGGGCTGAAGCTCCATCTGTCCAAAGGGCATGCTATGGCTGACAATCCTTGAGTCTGGTAAGCAGAAATGTGAACACACAAGTGTTACAGATAGTCTTTGCATAGTGGAGTCTTGGGAGCAACAGGACTATTGTATAGGTAAAGATGTAACTTGGATGATGAAGGTCCAAATGGCTAGTGGGCACTCCATGCCTGACAATCCTGTTTAGATGAATACAGAATATATTACTACAGTTTGGAGTGTTTGCTTCCACACAGTGTGCAAAGAAAAACATTTTCCATGATATTATGGCTGGTTATTAAATTAAATAGTATGTTAAATATAAGGCAATATAGATGTTAAACTGGCATAGAGAAAAAGAGATAGCAATGATATATTACTGTGTATGTGATGAGAAGTCAAGCAAAATTACAATTTTTATTGACTAACTGACTTTGAAGCAGCATATTGTAACAAGTTTCCAACTGTGACCCCGTGTTCTTGATGAACTCATTTTAAGGTAACAGTCTCGATCAACTGTAATAATTCTCTTCATAATTTTAAACACCTCAGTCATGTCTCCTTTTAATCTTCTTTTGCTTAAACTGAAAAGGTTCAGCTCTTTTATTTTTTCCTTTTAATTCATCCCCTGTAGCCCTGGTATGAGCCTAGTCTCTCTTCTCTGGACCTTTACTAACGCTGCTATGTCCTTTTTTTGTAGCCTGGAGACCAAAACTGCACACAGTACTCAAGATGAGGCCTAACCAGTGCATTATAAAGGTTGAGCATAACCTCCTTGGACTTGTACTCCACACATCGTGCTATATAACCTAACATTCTGTTAACCTTCTTAATGGCTTCTGAACACTGTCGGGAAGTTGATTGTGCAGAATCCACTATGACTCCTAAATCCCTCTCTTAAGGTGTACTTTCAATTTTCAGCCCTCCCATTGTATATTAAAACCTAACATTTTCTTCCTACATGTAGTACTTTACATTTTCTTAATTTACTTCAGTTTGCTTTGCCACAAGTCTGCCCAAGTTTGTCTGCTGTCCAAGTCCCTCTGTAATGATTCCAAATTATATGCCAATCCATCTATCTTTGTATCATCTGCAAACTAAACCAGCTTGTTACTTATATTCCTATCTAAATCATTTATATATATTAAAAACAGCAGCCGCCCTAGCACTGACCCCTGTGGAACACCACTCTTAACATCAGTCAGTTCTGATGAGGTTCCTTGCACCATAACTCTCTGCTTCCAGTGTCTGAGCCAATTTTGCACCCATCTACAGACAACACCCTGAACTCCCACTTCTTTTAGTTTGATGCCCAACCTCTCATGTGGCACCTTATGAAATGCTTTTTAAATCTGTAGTTATGTCTATGAAAACAGTAATGAGATGATCAAGCTAGTGTTTTAGTGCTGATTAAAATTAGTGGAAGTAAAACAGTTCAAATATGGTGTCTAATACCTTGGTAAATTTTACAAATGTTATGACCAGCAAAAGCCCTGACTTAAAAAAAAGCAACTTTCCTTAAAGAAATAGCACGACCATCTTTTTAAAAAATCAGTTATTTGGCCATGGGGCAAGTCACAACATTTAAAAGCTCTTATGACTGCATTTGCACTGTTGAATTCTGAACCAAGGGTGGCAGCTGCTACACAACTGTTGGGTGCTTTGCTATGTTTTATTAGAAGACCAGAAGGATGGCGGAAGAAAACCATCAGAGCGAACCATGACAACCAAATAGGAATTGCAAATAACATGCCAAAAAATCAGAGCAGGCCACCGGAGGATATCTGACTTGCGGCCATTAAAAGAGTGTTGAGAGCAAAGGTGTGCACAGCTATGCATAACAAACAACCGAGCAAAGGCCAGGGAAAGACAGAATAGGTCAGGTGTGTTGTTGAAGAATGTTTGAGAAACATATGCCATTCCTCAGAGTGCAACCACATCTGACAGCACATTACAATTTATATTTAGAGGCACTGCTCTTGAGGAGTCAATATTCAAATATGAAAAGAGTGTGGAACTAGAAAGATCCTAGGATATACATACAGTATCTCACAGTAAATACTCAATTTACAGTCAATAGCATACTGTGTACATTTCTATTGACAAGAAACCTTCCGTACATCCATCTATCTATCTATCCATCTATCTATCTATCTATTGTGGGGAACAGCCCGGATACAGACAGGTAGACGTGATGTTTTCACCACACACGTTTATTTTACACTATATACAATAATCAAAGTGAGCACAAACCCAGTGTCGCAGCACCAATCATCTCTCAAGTCCAGGCCTTCTCGCAATGCCTTTCACTGTCTCTGGTCTGCCTCCACTCCTCTCCTCCAAGCTCTGTCCTCTTCCACCCGACTCCAGCCATCGAATGGAGGGAGGTGGCCCCTTATATGCATGCCCGGATGGGCTCCAGGTGCTTCCCGATACTCCCCTGTGTGGCGGAAGTGCTGGCTGCGCACCCGGAAGTACTCCAGGTGTCCCCGGTCCTCTTCCCCTCAGCACTTCCGGGTGTGGCGGAAGTGCTGAGGTCCAGGGCTCCAAAGGCACCGGGGCACCCCCTGGCGGTGACCATGGGCTCCTACAGGGTTGAGCTTCAAAGCTCTGAACCCGTGGTCCCCAAAGCAATCAGGGTGGTCGCCCCCTCGTGGTCTGGAGGAGGCACAAGTCCTCCTGTGGTCCTCCTGGGCGTCCCGGCTGGGCAGCAGCAACAGCCACTCGCCCCCATATCTATCTATCTAGAATTCTGGAAAACCTTGTGATTTTGAGCAAAATTGCTCTAGTACACTTTGCTACACAGATAAAATGTAATTCTGCATTTTTGCTCTCATTTGAGCCCCAAATGAAACGTATCTGGAGAAACACAAACAATGAAGTAAGTTTCATTCAGTAAGCATGTATCTAACTAACCTGTAAATGGTGTGGGATCACTCAAAGTACATACAAAGTTTGAAATATAAGACTATTGGGCCCTTTACATGTGCCTGGTTTTCCTTAATCTCCACTAGTGTCTTTAGGTATGTGTTTCACTGTTTAACTGAGAGAATTCAACTTGATTAAGTTTTTCATGATGTTAACAGATACCTTTTTTCTTATGTAATATAACTGATAACATAAGCCTTGGGAGATCTAAAAACTGGGAGATTCATATAATTTGTCAATCCTAGAGTAGAAATTGACTTTTCACATGACCTTTAGGGGTTAAAGCACAGGTTCAGCCATTGTACAGTGTCCCTGAAGCAATTTTCAGGTTAAGGGCCTTGCTCAAAGGTCCAACAGAGTAGGATCCCTTCTGGCAGTAATGGAATTTAAACCGACAACCTTCCAGATACCAGCACAGGTTCTTAGCCACTGAGCCACCACTCCGCCCTATAAAGTAAAGGTGTTGGCATATTTAGATATTTTTTTTGGTGAAGCATTTATAAAGGAGTGTGGCACAGTGGTTAGCACTACTACTTTATGACTGCCATGCTCACTTGTTATCTCTGTGTTTCTGAGTCTGCCTGCTTTTCCAGTGTCATTATGAGTTTTTCTTCTACTGCTCTTTCCATATCCCAGCGATGCACAGGTTAGATTAAGTAGAGATTGTAAACTAAGCATGTGAGGGAGTCCACCTTGTGTTGAACGCTGTGTCACTTAAGTGCATCAGAGGACCTCCTCACAGCCTCTGCCGAGGTAAGTAATACCCACTTGCAGTGAGAGGAGGCGCGATCACTAACACTGTCATTTCCTTATCCCACAAAGCCAAAAAACTGCACCCCCTAAGGTTCAGCGTCCATAAAAATCTGAGCCTCCCAGAAGGAGCAATCCAACAGACGGAGCTACACTACCACTGTGACCTTGGGTAATCTCTTTATGTTGGTGACCTCACATAATAGGAAAAAAACGCACCTTTTATGTTGTATTTTGTGCCCTTGGACAATAAACAGAATGACACAGTTGGCACCACAAATCGTCTTGCTTTGTGGACCTATCATGCCTGAACCTGACCACAACTGTAATGGGTTGTTTTCTGCTCTGTGCCCAATTCTGGTAGAATAGGCTACAACCTTGAATTTGATTAACTGGGTTTGCAAATGTTATGTCATTTATTAAATACAGTCAGCCACTTAACAAAAAACAACTGAAATTATGTACTTTAAGGAAAATGTCAAACATTTGATGATATAAAGAAATGTTCAGCATCATGGTAAATACCGTATGCTGTAAAGCTTGAAATGAACCTATAGAATTCTGCTGTTAACAAGGATTAAATCATAAAGCAGGAACAGCGTTTAATGAGATGGGCTCATATGCTAGAAGACGGTAACTGCAGACAGATCTAAACCAAATGTTCAGAAAAAAATGTGTTTAACAGAACAAACTACTTGGAGACACTGGGTTGCACTGAAAGCTGAGTTAAGGCACTGTTGACCAAAGCCGAGGCCCTCTCTTCATTACAAATGGGGTGAGCTGCTAAGCAATTCAAAGGGGAATGTGGAGGTGAGGAAATTCTGCCACATGTGGTGGTTCCAGAGATGGATATTCAATTGTTTTTCTGCATGTTGGACACTAGCATAGAGTTGACTGCTGAAAGTTGTTAGCATAAAGTAACATTTATGTATACTGAGGGCTCATGTAAAAACTAATTGTACCCCTAGTGTATAAAAATAACAATAATAAGCCATATACCAAGGTGCAAAAAACATCAGTCTATGCACATATATAACTTGTTTGCTAGTCCACAAATCAATAACTGTTTTGAATATTACTCTTCATCTGATGTAAGCCTCTTCCAGTAATGCGAAGAAAGATTCTTTTTAACATTCCCACTGGAAAAACCACTACTAATACTGGAGCAGTGGCTAATCCATCTAAATATAAAAGCAAAATCAACAAGCAGTCATTACCCATTACTCAATATTCTTATATGCCATTGAGTCAGAGAGTGGAAGGGACTTTCATGCAATTCTCTGCTTCATCACTATTTTTTAACTTCTATATAAAGCTCAAGGATGTCCAAGATATATTAATTAAATATGACATTCCACCACAATTCATTCTGTTTAGCTCATAACCACAACACTTGAAGAAAAGCATCAGTTGCCTTTTATGTGTGCTAGCAGATATTTTGAGAATAGTATCTTAAATATGTCAAAACTTCCTCATACTTTCAGTTTAGATTCATTTTGTAATGATAGCAGGAGTACGGGAGTATGGGAGGTTATTAATGGCAGTGTTTTGGTTTCAACCAATGACACATATTGGAATCCCAATATGCCATAAGAAGGCACAGGCATATTACATTATACTTGTACATGTAAATGATATGGCAATAACAGAAAATCCAACAACTACTGTAGTTCAGGTTGAAAGCAACAGTATTAAATTTTAGCATCCTTTTACCATCACTGACATGATGAGAAGATGTGATTTAACAAATCTATCAACCCAATGCAGGATCAAGATTTTTACCAATCTTTCAGTAAATTACATTGGAAAGACCTTTAACAACCTGGTCACCTACTGCATACCATTGGCTTGAATACAAGACTTAAGTCCAACTCAGAATTTCAATTAATACCTTGATTTTTCTGTGACTCAGACTCATGGTAAATTATAGTACAGTAGAGCAATTATTTAAAGATAGATAGATAGGGGGAAATTTGGCTTTTCACAGAGGCTCTTTAAATTAATAAATACATAATTAGGTACATAAGTAAGTAAACAAATATATTGTACACACCCATTTTAATCTCAACTCACACCAAATGACTATAAATCAAGAAAATTAAAAAGAAAGTAAACTCCTGACTTGGCTGACACAGTGAGGCATTATGTGGACATACAGCCGTAGTGACATATAATGGAGCTCCAGTAGCATTTCTTGACACACTTTTGCTGAAGAATGCATTGGCTCAAAGTCCCTGATGTTAGTGGGTCAAAGAGAGGATGTTTAGCATTGTTCATAATGGCACTAAGTTTTGTGTTAATTCTCTCCTTTGCTACTACTGCCAGGAAGGGCACAATGGACTGCACCCAAGACAATGTGGACCAAACAAGCGGAGGAAGATCTGAATATCCAATGACTTAACCTAAACCAGGCCAGGACCATTTGCCATGGATTGTAAAACATGGAAAAGCATCATGAAGCGAGTCTGAAATCCTGCTGCACCCACAGCAAGCAGACTGATTGTGTGGCCAATGCCTTCTTCAACCTCCAGATTGGAAGCAGAGAGAGAGGGGG
Source organism: Polypterus bichir lapradei (assembly GCA_026402145.1). Taxonomy (NCBI): domain Eukaryota; kingdom Metazoa; phylum Chordata; class Cladistia; order Polypteriformes; family Polypteridae; genus Polypterus; species Polypterus bichir. The sequence goes on along the minus strand of JANRMT010062792.1, from coordinate 1,649,798 downwards.
AGAAACTACCTCTAGGGGGTCCAGAGTGTATCCCATTACTGAGCCTACACTTTTAATTAGCTTATTAATTTGGTTGGCCCTTCTTGAAATAATGTTACCAGCAAAGAAGATTGCACTGGCGATCACAGAGTTGAGAAAGACATTGAGGATGTCACTTCCAACATTAAAGGAACACAGTTTTTAAGGAAAAAGAGCCTGCTCTCCGCTTTCTTATATAGACTAGATCCTCTGTGTTCTGAGACCAGTCCAACCTGTATTAATGTGATTCCCCACATACTGGTAGGAGTGGACCACCTCTACACCTACTCTAGTATATTTCATTTATAGGATCTCTGCAATTCTTTTATTACAAAGTCAAAGTATGAAGGAACTGTATAAAATGATATGGTGACAGCCTAGGAACAGAACATCACAAGGACTCAAACCTGAGTTCAAACACACCCTTTTAATAATCTAGCCTGTGAGTCTATGTCATGTGAAATAATCTACATGGGGAATATGTAGCCTAATTAGCATTGATAACACAAAAATATATGGCACTGAGTGTGTAGGAGTTCACAGGACAACCAAAGGTGCTCTTCAGAAATGGTTAACTTCCATATACTACTAGACATTTGTTAACAGTTTATCATGTTGCCACAAACATTAGAAGATTATTTCCAGGCCATCAAACAATTACAGATGATATGGTAGGACAAAGACTCGTCAAAAATCTGTTCAAATACAATGAACAACTGCTGATGTTTAAATTGAAAGTTAATTTTTTCAGTTTAGTTCCTTCTACATCTTTTGGGACCCACATGCTCCTATCGTAAAACGAAAACACCACCCTGGGTTAGGAGCCCAACTGCAAAAATGCATATTATTCATGGGTTGGAGTAATAGTTAGAAATAAGCTTATAATAAATTTGAATCTGGCATATATATTTCATTTCATAGTCTTTGGGAGCCTAAGCCTATTCCGCCAACAACAACATTAGGCAGGAATCAGCCCTGAACAGGCCACTTTCAAACTGGGAAACTTCACATTTATCACTCTAGGTAACCTGCATGTTCCTGGGATATGAAAGAAACTGGAAAATATGTGATCCCTTATACACATAAAGGGGAAATACAAATTCATTCTGGTGCCATCGAGTAACAGTATTAAACACGGGTCCATGCATATTTATCGACCTCACAAACCTTATTTTTTATTTTGCAGATATAAAATGTATGCCTTCCCCATTACTTGTGTTATAAAACAGCATCTTACAAGGTTGAATTTTTTTGTTGTTGATCAACAAATTTTAATTAATGAATAATACATTTAAAATAGGCTGGACATCAATAGGTAAGATTTTTCTTGCAAAACACAGAAGAATGCTTTACCTCTTGATTAGCTGCAGACAGTTCCTCTTCTAGAGCTGATACTCTTTCCAATGAAACTCTTAAACGCTCCCGCACCTAAAAAAGAAAAAAGTATGAGTTAAAAGGTGTATTGAACAGTAATCACAAGACAGAAATGAAAGAAACAATTCCATTATAAGAGTAGTTCAGTGAGTTGTTGATGGTTTAAGTATTAAGCACATTTATTGTTAACTCTAAAGTATTTGTTGCTATATGTCCGCATCATCCACCTTAACAAAAGGATAAAGTGTCCATGTGTCTGCCTGTGTCTGTCTGTCCATCTGGTTTGTTTGTCTCTGTCATTCTAAAACATGGTGCATCACAAACATTACCAATGCTGAATTCCACGGTCTACATTGATTTTTTGGATTTTAGCCCTTCTTCGACAGGTAGCACAGCTATATATATATATACAGTATACCACCCATACAATCAGGTCGGGACTCAGACTATGAATGCAATGAATATATATATATATATATATACATTTATATATATACACCTTAATAAAAGGATAAGTGTCTATGTGCCTGTGTAACCGTCCAGTTGCTATGTCCCTATAATTCCAACAGATGCCACCTCTCTAGCATCAACACAGCTTTTATAAATCCCATACCAAATGGCTACAACCGAGAAATGCTTTACATTTGTCATTTCCACAGTTGGCTAATCGCAAACATTTGTAATAGTGCATTTTATTACTGCAAACGCTTATGATGTGCCATCAGCTGGAATGACAAATGCAATACAATTTATTACGACATGCATTACTAAGGGTATGGGAGGGAATGGCAACATGGAGGAGGTCAGACAGATATGGAGGGGTAAGGTTGTGGATAGCCTTAAAAGTTAGTAGGAGAATTTTGAATTGAATTTGGAACTGAACTGGAAGCCAAAGAAGCTGCTGCAAAACGGGAGTGACATGTTGAATAGAGGGGGTTCTAGTAATGATGCGGCCAGCTGAATTCTGGACCAGCTGAAGCTTATAAAGAGATTTGCGAGAAAGACCAAAGAAAAGGGAATTGCAATAATCCAGACGAGAAGTGACAAGGCTATGAATAAGATAGCAGTGGTGTGGGGAGTAAGGGAGGGGCGAATACGATTAATGTTACGCAGGTGGAAGTATGCAGACTGGGAGATGTTATTGATGTGGGACTGAAAGGATAAAATACTATCAAAGATGACACCCAGACTCTTAACCTGTGGGGAAGGGAAGACAGAGGAATTATCAATATAAAATGAAAAATGATCAGTTTTGGATAATGTTATATTTCTGCACCATTGAGAACAAGGCAAAATGGTGTTTCAGTACACCTCAAGGCCCACTCACAAGCACACACAAATGGGACTGGATAAGAATAAAATATGTAGACAGTGCAAACAAAGTTTGGTCTCCAACCGAAGGTGGTGTCATCATAATAACCACAAGGAGAAGCAATGGGAAAAATAGGAAAAAGCATTAAAATGTGCAATCAAGTGAGCTTAACCAGTGAAAATCCAAAAAGTGATATGTTTTAAATGTTGCTTGTTCAGAAAAAGCTTTGGCCAAACTGTGTAAAATGATACATCAAAAATCTGTGCTTCATATTTCTGACATTGTGCTAAATATCTGTGAGAGCTTGTCCGGCACAGAGTGAGTGCTATAACTGAATTTGTTACATTTTTTTGGATAAATTCCCAAACAGTTACAATGCTCAGTGGCAGACCATGTATCTAATAATGCATCCACTTTAAGCACCTACTTTCAAATCATTTTTGTCTATCATTTCATTACCACATTCTAAATGCAACATCAGAAACCAAATGAACAGTTATATTTTTTAGTGCATGAGTGGTCTTTTGCAAGGAAAGTTAAGCTTTTCTGTATGTTTAAATGACACTTTCCAAAGGAGAATAAAAAAGCCACTGTTATTAGTTGATTGGAGTACTACAGAATGTTACATTCTTCGATATTATTCAAATTACACTTTTGGAGTGTAGAAGCATAAAAAAGTACACCTTTCAAGTAAAAGGATGGCAATTTGATGACTAAAAACTATTTTAAAACATATTATGTAATGAGCAGTTTAAACAAGGACAATTTATTTCTGCACTACAAGGAAACTAAACAAAAAGGTTTCTTCAGTTACAGGTTCACCTTTCATACTGTAGATGGAAAAACCAACTAAATACTGTATATATACAGAATATCTCTATATATAATCTTCATTTGGATCTTGATCTTTGTTTGTCCGTGAATGAATTAGAAGAAGCACTAGATGGCAGTAGAGAGACAGCTAAAACATAGGCATTGCATTAAGAATCTCCTCCAGGCTTATACTACTGAAGACTGTAGTACGCCAGTCACACCTCAAAACACAGACATTCAAACTAAACAAATTGTTGTGCTTTAAATTAACTAAAGAGATCATCATTTAGATCTTAATCTTTGTCCGTGAATTCAACGCATGCGTAGACCACCTTCCAGTTTAGTACGTTGTTGTTACTCACGGATGTCAACAATGTGCCGGAATAACGAAAGGGGTGGTGGACAGTGTTATGCTGGTTAGCTCCTGAGGCCTGGTTAGAGAATGAGATTGCTGAAGATAAAAGGTACGTGCCTACGTAACATATGAATGAAAGAAAGACAGTGGGTAAAATGAATGACAACGTAACAGCACGTTCCGGAAATTGTTATTGTTACGTTGTAGCCGGTGAGTGCTGCGCGTCTCACAGTTGTACCGTGGCTTGCTCACATGTCAGTGAAGTGATCCCTATTTATGCTTTAAAGAGCCTGGATACCTATGTGTCCCCCTTTTATAACCATTGCTCCGTGTATATTGCCTTACTCTTTGGATTGCCACAAAGCAACCTGCGAGATTGGAGAAAGGTTGAGAAGAGATCGTGAGAAGAAACGACAGCGTTGTGAAAACGAGACGGAACGTGAATGGACAGAAGCAGAAATGCTCCTACAACACCACATAATTACAATTCGGAGAGTGATTCCGAGTAGGCTTTTCCTATCGAATCAATATCCAAGGGTTTTCTTTTGTAATTTTGTTTCCCTTATAAAAAATCATAATGCTGTGCGATGAAGGGCCCAGTTCACGACTGGCAGCTGCGTTTAAACAGGGAGCCCTTCACAGATAACTTTAACACGCGCAACGTAGTTAGGTGCATATGGCTAGTAAAACTATAACATTATAAATGAAAAGATATCTTTGAGGAATTCTGAAAATAGAAATTACACTTTTCAAAAATGCAGAATAAAGCATCCTTAAAAAAAGTTTGAACATGAATGGGCCATTTTCTCCTACCTAGCTGGAGATTGTTATTTTGTCATTTTGTTTACTTGTGTTATTTTAAGGTCTGCCAGGTACTATAGTGATTTGAAAAAAAACAGGACATTTACAGTCTCACAACTTGTAATGACTGAACTGAGCTCTTAGGGACATTCCATGCTATAGATATGGTTCTGTGCCCTTTCACAGACTTATGTGTTTTTCCATTTAAAATTACGAGAGGCTTTTCAATGCTCATATGTCTTCATTGTAAAGCATAGATAGATAGATAGATAGATAGATAGATAGATAGATAGATAGATAGATAGATAGATAG
>JANRMT010062792.1:1593815-1644802 GCA_026402145.1 Polypterus bichir lapradei | reverse complement strand
TAGATAGATAGATAGATAGATAGATAGATAGATAGATAGATAGATAGGCTATCCCCACAGGGAAATTTGGCTGTGTAAAACCTAATTTCTCATGCTCGTGGGGCCCATAAAAATGTGACTTGTTGAACTAATATACTCTATCAGTAACGGTGCACTGCACGAATACACTTGTCTTGAGCATTCATAGAATTCATACTCTTTTTCTGTACATTTAGCATTCATTTGCTCAGAGGTTGATGTGCTTGCTGCTTCCTGAGCAGCTCTTCTTTTCTCCACCCTAGCAGCCCACTTCTTCTCTTCTTTCGTCAGCATCTTTTCATGTTAAAACTGATTAAAAGTCAGTCTTGTGTTGTAATTACTTAGTACGTTTTCTTTCATTTTTCACTTAAGCTGACACTAAAGTCTTCAATCTGCCTCAAGAATGATTTAAGATATGAAGATGTAGAGGAAGTGACGGCGAAGGTGGTAGGAATGAGAACGGCACCCATACACATGCACCACACGGCCAACCTTCTTGCTGCTGCCGTGAGTTGATTCTACAATAAAATAAAATAAAATAAAAATAAAAAGATGAATAACCTTGGAGGTCAATCATCACCCTGAAAGTGGATAGTAGACGTCATGCAGTATATGTGTTCCAAATTTCAGGTCAAGAGGTCAAACAGTTTGCGAGCTACAGGTGATTTAAAATCCTGGACACACAAACGGACAGCCATGGTAGCGTATTATATATAAAGATTTGAGCAAATTAAAAGATAATACAAACTTTTTAAAATGTAATTGCTTCTTTTACTGAGATTCTGAGACTTTGCTTTTAACCGAATGTAAACCTTTTTCTTTCTTCATTCATTGCTTTTCAAATTTAAAATTAAACACAAGAAAATGGGAGAAAAGTGCTAGAGAGCAAAAATGTGTTTTCAAGTCCAAAAGTTCAATGATATTTCATAAGTCTTACACTTAATTCAATGTATGGGTAATAACTGCTCTGATTCTTTACATTTCATTGACCAAAAAATGACCAAATTTAGAATAACAAATGTACCAACCTGCATATCTTTGGGATAGAAAAGAAGAGTAAAATCCATGCAGATAAACTATAAAGAGAATATGCAAACTCCATAAGGGTCCAGGTCAGGATCTGAACCCTGGACTCTGTAGCTGTGAGACAGAATTGATAACAAGTGCTTCACCATTTACCAAAGATGGACAATAAACACGGTATCCCTGATAATAATATTTTTCAAATTCCCACTACAATGCTGAGGTGAAAACATCCTAATAGGCTTTCTCTTCGTACCTTCTCATCAAGTGCCTTGTGATGTTCAAACAATGACTTGAGAGCTTTGAGGACCTCAACTTCACTGGACACTCCTGAAGGAGACTGTGCTTGTCGTTTCACAACTGTCATTCTCAGGGATCGTTCGTGTCTTGAAACGAGGCACTCCAAGTGTTCTAGTAGCAGCTGTTGAGAGAAGAGAAAGCATTGACATCAGAAGGTGTAGGAAAAAATGAAAAATGTAAAACTGTCAGAAAATTCAGAGGAGACTGAAACATATTAAGTATTTTTTGAGATGTTGATTTTTGAAGTGGTTGAAAAAATAATATTACTGTACTTGAAAGCTTCAAATAAACAGATTAATACCGTGAGTACAGTACACTAATTTTAAAAATTGAGCTTTAAAATTGATGTTTTTTTGTTTGATTCCTGGATAAGGCTGTCTTATTTTATCAAACAGAATAACTGAACTGTGCTACTGTACCTACAAAATAATATGCTAATATCTCTGTGTGTGTTCAGTCCCTTAAAACAATGTGATTGGTTAGTTTAGCCAAGACAATAAGCACTGGGCAAGGAAAGACGATAGAACACCATGGAGCATCACCTTCAAACGCAGGAAATATTCACAAGAATACAAACAATGCTTACACAGTAGGTAATAGGAGCCCTTCAACCATTGGTGGTAATCAAAAAGCAGACAGGAGGTGAATAAGGTGCCTTAAAATGACAGAGTCTAAGGAGCAGGCTTTATGGGAGCACAATCAAGAGAGGAAACACTGGGCAAGAGGGGCTGAGACGCACAAGGATACCGGTCAGAGAAGAAGAGCCATGTCACAACAAAAATCAAGAAGAAAAAGAGAACGAAAAAGATGCTAAGGTCTACCTTGCTTTTAAGAATCAGAATTAACAAATGCAGATGCAATGTGAATAGACTAACCAGCAGCTCTACTAAGACCAAACCAGCAAAACTCAGCAATTACTGTATCTTTCAGTTGGATTTGAAGGAAAAGACAAATTGAGCATGTAAATCATTTCAACATTTGTTGAGCCTTCTATATGAGTCTTATTTATCTTTGGAATTTTTGGAAAAATTGACTTCTTCAGATTGTAATGTATACTCTGGAATTAAGACACTCCATTGGGTCAGACTGATAACTCTAAACTGGCCTGTGTGGGTATGTGTGACTATGTATGGGGATGAAAACAAGTCATAATGAACATATGTGATAAGATACGCGCTCAAACAAGCTACAGCTGAAATCTTCATTTGATATGAACTTTGAATCTTTATTGATCTGAACTTTGCACTCTTTGAGAATCTCCAAAAACAAATTTGTTTATCATCCTGAGGTAAATAAGATTTGCATGGGTGGCAGAAAAAGGAAATGGGCATGATTTTGTCTGCATTGAATTAGGCAAGATAAAAGACCTCTCTGGACTAAATGTAAGCAGCTAATTGCCGAGACGTAAAGGGAGTCATCATCATTGTCATCTGTATCCTTAAAGAACATATCCTTAAGTAAATACATATCTTGTTATTGCTACTATTGATCTAACTGTATGTTAATATTTTGCCATATTGCAATAGCCAATACAGTTTCTTTGGTTCGGACAAGGCATAGTGTTAAGAGCACCTATTGAGGATGCTTGCCATAGTCTCACAGGGCTGAGAAGGGACCCCTTTAATAGGAAGAATTGAATTGTGCTCAGGTCTGAAGATAAGAATTTGGACTTCTAATTCCAAGCTAGCAAGTCTCACTTTTCTTAAGTGTTAAACTGTACACTTGGGGCAATATAAAGCAGCTATATAAAGCTTTCACACTAACACATACACACACACACGCCAAAGTGCCATAGGTAAACAACAACAAAAAAAAAAAAAACAGGGAAACTTATATGATAATACAGACTGCAGTCCCACCATGACGACCCAACCCTGCTGTGTGGTCTTTTCCATTGGCTTCCATTTCGATTTTCCATAGGCTCCAGTTATTATTAACTGTTTACTGGATAAAGCACATTTAGAATAAATGGATGAACGAGTGAATGTTTTGTGTGGCATGTGAAAACCAAAATTACAAATTGGTGAACTTCCATAATAATTCAGACTGGAGTCCCACTGTAATGTTCCAGACCTGCTGTGTGGACTTTTTCTTTTAGATAGGCTCCACTAGATACTGGATAAAGCAGATTTAGAATAAATGAATGATAGGGAGAATGTTTTGCTTGGATATGGAAACATCCTGGGACAGTTTAGTGTAAAAAGTATTTATTTTGAATATATTGAATTGCTCACCATTATTCTATGTGCTAGAACAATTTATACCTACGTTTTTTGGGTATCATTTTATAATGAAAAACAGGCTTTTACAGTGGACAAACTTCCAGAAAAAATCCTTTAAGTTCACGCCACAAGTGTTTGCCATATATACCCATACCAACAGTAGATATTGGGCATTGTGGTTATTGATGACTAGCTACCAATACAAACCCAGTGACTGTGTGAGAGATGTTTTGACATTATTCTGTGCTTATGAGAGTATTCTTCTGAGTACCCTGGTTTTCCTTTCCCATCCAAAAGATATGCAAGTTTGACTGATTGGTCATGAAACCTGTACCAGTTTGAGAGAACATAGGTAGGTACTTAAGCATAAAATGCAATAAACTGGCACCCCAGACTCCATTTTCCTAAACAGATTAAAGTGATGCATGGAAGTACTGTAGACCTCACCCTAATATAAACCCAGTTGTATTATTTGTGCAAGTATAAACAGTGAATAGCCTACAAAATGTATTATTGAGTATTCTTTTACTGGCTGTGTATGTCATTTAAAGTGTTCTGGCTTTAATTTTTTTTTTTGGCACAGGGGAGCAAACCTTGTTAGATAGTACTATACTAAAAATGGAAATTACACTGCAAGTGTTGTTATTTATACTCTTAAACAGTACCTGCAGCCTTTTTAGTTTTGTTCAGTGTGTATAGATCAGAACTGATAATGCAAGACACTTGTAAATGTGACACAGGGAAAATCTCACATTTACTGTCAATGGTTGTAGGGAACAATTTTTTTATACAATTTCTATTGAATAAACAAATCTTAAGTTGTTCAGAAAAAAGTTATTAGGCTATTGAATATCATATAATTTTTGGAAGTGCTTCAAAGTCTATGGTCTACACACCACTCGTCTGGTGGCCTCTGATTGTCAAGTTGAATATTTATGTGACAGTATGCATCCTTAATTTTTAAATCCAAATTCACGGGGGACAGTTGCATAGTAACTAAAGCACTGGACTGTAATGCCCAAGCTTCAGTCTCCATCAATTTTGTCACCCTGAACAACATACTTACTTAAACTGCCCATATTTCAGCTCAAAAGCAATATACATACAAACACTTTATAAAAATGACCAATTCTGATGTTTTTTGCTAATGAAAGGTTTTTATTTTCATTATAAATAACATTAAAAAGATCTAAACAAAGAAATGGAAAATGAAATGGTAATCTTACCATGTTTATGATTTTACTGTAAGAAATAAGGATAACAGCCCCATCAAATGTTGTGCATTTATATCTGAGAGGTACAGGGAGGCCATGAACACTGCAATGCCAGCTGTTGCCGAAGCAAACCTTTCAGCTTGGAGAGTACAGCAATGCTACACAGCCGCACTACTCATAAGTGCTCTTTACTGGTTCAGGTGAAAAAAACGCTCAAATACCATTAGACCCTGACCATACATAAACACCCACATCAATTTAAATAAACAGATAGATAGAAAGCAGCCACATTGCTAAATATAACTACTGCCCGTGTAATATAAATTCCTTTTAAAATAACTACTCAGATCTGGCCAGTTTATAATGGAGGATGGCAAAATGAAAATTTCACCGAAAAACATTCTTTGAGAATATAAAACTCAGGGGAGCCAGGGCTTTTAATGAAGTAAAAACTGTGTGTTCAGGCAATGCTTGTGCTTGACCAGTCTTCTCATCCTTGTCACTCTGGCTACAAGCTGTGGATACTGACCAGAAGAATGACATAATAGTTTAATAATTTCTATGAATGGAATGAGGTGCATATAGTCTGGAGCTCAACAATCCAGACATTTGTTTTTATATCAACAGGAACCAGTTAAGATGAAGTGAACATCTGGGAAGACAGCATTGAGTGCATGGATGTATTATGTATGACTGATGGTGTGAAGATAATTATGTATCCTCCAGAAACAGCTTACATGAGAAAAGAGAGCCTAGTGTACTTTGCTTGAATTGCTGGCATATTGTTTCTCACCAGGGGGAGTGGTTTCCAATAGAAATGATGATTAACCAAATTAATTCATGTCCAGTCCAAGATGCTTAGCAGCTAAATAACAACTGGTATATCTAAGTTGGGAGTCTATTACAATATATCATCTAGCGTTGTTGCTCATTTGGTGCAAAATGGAACCATCTGCTCAAGCATATGAAAATTATTGTGGTGTTGCGATCCTGAAATAAATCACTGTGACTCTACATTAAGCATATATGACCATAAACAAGGTCTGGGGCATGTCCTAAACACAAACAAACAACTCAGTGTGACTGTAAGAATCCACTCCATCTTTGGTTTTAATTAAGGTCACCTCTATATTTTCCAAAATCTTGCAATCCTCATTACAGATGGTAATTTATGGCACAATCTATGATTGTCTTTTTAAGTATGAAACAGTGAATGCTGTAATGTTCCCTGTTACAGATCTACTGATCCCTGGGACATCTTCAAATGGTCACAATTGTTGCAGATGTCCTATGAGCAGATAGTGCCAAAGTCTTTTCTGTAACAGTATCAGTAATAAAGTGAATCAGTAAATCAACTACCATGCATTGGTTTCACAGCATTTTTAACTGCCATAGTATTACTGCTACACGACCAGCTTTGATTCCAAGATGGCAACTCTTACCAACAGGTCAAGTGAAGTTTTGAATTGTACGTATGACTTATTTTTACTTCCAAACACTGGAGCAAAACCACAAGTAACAGAATACCTAAGAGCAAACCATCACACACAGGCTATTCATGCCTATAGCCACTTCTCAGATTTTCAGAACAGCCCTCACTAGTTGGACTGAGGCAAGACTAACTACATTGCTTTGGGTAGTGGGCTGCCACAGGGACCTCAGCTGATTTACTAGCCTGAGCTTGGGAAGTGTGGAGTTTGTACATTCTCATCTTGTTCAGGTGGCTTTCTGCTTGGACATCTCAGTTTCCCTTAAATATCCAAAAGTCTCACATTTTTGCTTTCCCTCAGTCAGACTGGGCTTAGTGATTGGATGAAGTGACACCCAGTTATGTGCTCAATGCTGCTGTATTAGGTCCCAGCACCAACAGACCTGTTTTGGATTAAATGGGTTATAAAATGGATGAATATTTGATCTGGTTTTGATAGCTTAGTCTTTTATTACACAAACTCCAAAGTTCTTTAACAGTATGCACCTTTACATAGCATTCACTCTCTGCTTACATTTGCAGATCCTTATTCCTACAGAGCAGTGGTTGTCAAGTTCAGTTCTGAAGGATCATCAACATTGCAGGCTTTCATTCCAACCAATTTCTTCTTTTAATTGGACTACTACAGGGGACCATGTAGAAAAAGTGTTGTCATTTCTACATGGTGTGACCAAGATTCATGCAAATACCCTTATAATAAAGTCTGCAATGTGTACTTTAATCACATCTGAATTGTCTGGTTTGTAATTTTAAACTGTGGAGCAGTGGGCCAGACCAATGAACAATGTCTCTTTATCTTAAACATTAAGGGGGTTACTGAATGTTAATTAAGCAAGATGTTATTTCTCAGTTTTTTTTTTTTTGTATCATTTCAGAAATTACAATTACAACTGAATGAAACACAAAGTTAGATGCAAACTAATTCTGTTCACATCTTTGGTGTTTTTTTATTTTTGGGTTACTTAGGACATTATTTACTAAAGAGCACACAAATAAATAACATTAAAATCACTGCCCCTTAACAATGAATGTTGCTTGCACTGGAGTTTGCTCTGCTTAACGTTAATTGGCAGCATTCAGATATTAATAAGACAGCATTGTCCACAGAAAGAGTAAAGTACAAAGAAAACAACAAGTATCAAAAGTTATGGCAAAAAATAAACATTACTTAAATTTATATGACTGCGGTGGGTTGGCATCCTGCCCGGGATTGGTTCCTGCCTTGTGCCCTGTGTTGGCTGGGATTGGCTCCAGCAGACCCCTGTGACCCTGTGTTCGGATTCAGCAGGTTGGAAAATGGATGGATGGATGGATAAATTTATATGAATGCAAATCTAACACTAATGCCCTTTCCTGAATGCAAAATAGGATAAATTAAAGGACATCAGATTCAATAATGAGATCAATTAAGGTCAAATATGTCTTGCTCAGTGTCAAACCAGTTGGAACAAAAATCTTCAGCCACAGGGAGCCACCAGGATTGAACTTCAGCGCGTCTGCTATAGAGCACTGGAGGAAGCTGAAGCCATTGCCAGTAGGACTGTGTCTAAGACAGGCATCAACTTTATTTCTACTAGTATGCACAGAAGTTGTTTCTAGAAGCTGAACTTTTTACTTAAGATGACAGACCTTAGCTCTACAATATATTTAATTATAAAATGAAGTGTTAACTCTTACAGGAATGTTATTGCATATTACCTCAAACATTCTACTCTGATTTACTACTGTAGATAAGCAAGCAGTATATTCTTTTCTTCAAATTTAGGACATACCCCCATATTAAAGATGCAAGGCAATGATACGTCCTGTTAATAAAAAAAACTAAAGGACCTTGTGAATATATATATATATATATATATATATTGTGGAACTGGACCTGGACACAGACAGACGGACAACAGTTTTGCACCCAACACACTCATTTTATTTACAATATTTACAATTGGTTTAGTGCACAAACCCAGTGCCTCCAGCACTGGTCCCCCAAAGTCCAGGCCTCACAGTCACAAATTGCCTTCCTTCTGGCCGCCTCCACTCCTCTCTCGAGCTCTGTCCTCTCCCATCTGACTCTTGCTGATGAATGAAGGGAGGCGGCCCCTTAAATACCAGCCCGGATGGGCTCCAGCTGCTTTCCCGGCAATCCCCCGTGGACACACACCCGTGTGGTGGAAATGCCGGCTGCGCACATGGAAGCCCTCCGGGTGTCCCCAGTCTTCTTCCCCCCAGCACTTCCTGGTGTGGCAGAAGTGCTGAGGTCCAGGGTTCTTCAGGCACCGGGGCGCCGCCTGGCCCCCAACACAACCAGGGCGGTCGCCCCCTCATGGTCTGGAGGAGGCACAAGCCCTCTTCCGGTCCTCCTGGGCGTCCCGGCTGTGCTCCACCCCCAGCCGCATGTGACTATATATATATATATATATACTGTACTATATATTGGCCGGGATGACAACCCGGCCATATACCACAATAAATACATATATATATATATATACTGTGTATATATATATGTATTGTGGTATATGGCCGGCTTGTCATCCCGGCCAATACCCCCAGGCTGCCAGATGGAGCCCTCCCTGCAGTATGGAGGTGCCCCGAAGACCAGCAGGGAATCATGGACTATGTAGTTTTTATACACGACCCTGCTGGATACCACAGGGGTCGCAAGAGAGAGCTGCAGGGAGGACCGAAGAATCATTTGTTCCCTATAACCCGGAAGTGCGTCATAGGAAGAGCGACAACAGAAGTGACGTGCTTCCGGGGTGAAGAAAAGGACTTGTACCTGACCCGGAAGTGATAAAGAATCACATGGACTGGGGATTGGGAACACTTCCAGGTCAGGGAGTATAAAAGGACTGTGAGAGCTCCCAGACGGTGAGCTGAGCTGGGTGGAAGGGTGGCAACGCGTCTGGGAGTGGTGGATTGGTTTATTATTATTGTATTGTGATTTATGAGTATAGTGGAGGACAGGGTGCTTTGTGCATGGTGGAAGATAAATAAAGTCAACTATTGGACTTTTATTTTGTGTCAGGAGTCTTGGACAGGGGTTCAAGGGAGCGACAGCGCCCCCTAATTGTCACAATATATAGTGGTAGTTAGCCTGGACACAGACAGGTAGACATTGTTATAATCACCCAACACACGCTTTATTTACAAACTAATATAGTTACAGTGGACACACAACCCTAAAACTCTCCCAAAGTCCAGGCCTCTTTCCTTGATGCCTTTGCCTCTCAGGTCTGCCTCCACTCTCCTCTCGAGCTCTGTTCTTCTTCTACCCAACTCCAGCCATCGAATGGAGGGAGGCGGCCCCTTTTATACACACCCGGACGTGCTCCACGTGCTTCCTGATTAGCTGCCGCAGCACTCCTAAGTGTGGCGGAAGTACCGGCTGCACACCCGGAAGCACTCCGGGTGTCCCTGGTCTTCTTCCCCCCAGCACTTCCAGGTGTGGCGGAAGTGCAGAGGGCCAGGGCTCCTCAGGCATTGACCATGGGCCCCTATAGGGTTGAGCTTCTAATCTCTGTTCCCATGGTTCCCAAAGACACCAGGGCGGTCGCCCCCTTGTGGTCTGGAAGAAACGTAATCCCTACTCCGGTCCTTCTGGGTGTCTTTTATATATATAAAGATGATTCTGCCACATTGTGATGCCATTTTTTAACAAAGGGCATGGATCTCAGACGATGACTAAGAATCTACTGCATTATATAATCATCTGTCATCTTCTACTCTCTTCCAATAGTGCCAGAGGAACTATAACTATGTGACCCAAGCCTCAGATTCAGGTAAACAAAAAACAAGATGTTTTTATTAATCTCTCCACATCACATCACCTGCAAACAGATTTTTTATGGCATCAAATGGTTGCACTTCACAGTCTGATCCTTGGGTAGAGTGCCTCATCAAAGTTTGCATGTATCCCTAATATTCATGTGATTTTCCACTGATGTTTCTTGCTTCCTACCAATACTGAAGGATAAACAGTTGGGCTGACTCTTGAACCCAAACTGCCTTGGCTTCTGCATGGGTAGGCTCTGAACTAGACTCACTCTAGAAGACCCTGTATTGGAAGAAGTGGGTTCAAAAATACCTGATTTATTGCATATTTCTTTCTAAAACTGTCCCACTCACCAACCTTAATCAGTACATTCTAATATTTATGTAATGTATATTATATAGTAGCTGCAGTAGTATTGCCATGTGTGCAGTAGATTATTTACATGTCCAACCAACATGAAACACTTTGCCACACTCTGCCACTATTATAAACGAGAATATGTCAAAATGCATACATTTATTTTATTTAAAACCTGTGTAACATCAGAATATTAAAAATATCAATAAAAGTTTAATATAGTTTTTGAAATCTCATAACAAACATAGGCAGAGAAATTAAATGATGCATATTGTATATAATTCAGTATTAAAAGAATAGCATAAAAAACATCAAAACGTTTTGAATCACATCAGCCCACCATGAACTCTCCATAGATGACTCGGCTTTCTTTGGTAGCCATGTAATCTAATCTGTTATTCTTTGGTAACTTGACTATGACACATAAACGTGCAGACGCTGGGTGCTTAAGAGACAAATGTGTAGACCTCAGGTCCTGGAATGCGTCATTGTGAGCCCCATGGTGGCACTCAGCAGGACTCTGCTTAGAACTTTTGGTGCTTTTAAAATAATGATCATGACATAAAATCAATAATAAGCACAAGAAGATGAAAATGTCAAATTTCTGCTTTAAGTCACTGAACAAAAAAGGAGCAGTAATGTTTTATAATTGCCATTACTTTCTGAAAAACTCTCTGGATTAAAGTAAGATAAAACACAAGATCACATTCTACCAGCTGACATACAGTACCAGCACATATAAATAACTGCATTATATTTTATACTTCAAAAACACAGTAAACAACAGTAAAAAAACAGTAAACTTAAAGATCCAAACAATTTTTAATATACAGCAAACATAAGATCTTTACTTGTGGGCCTTTAAAGTCACACAAGTGCTTCAAGCCTTATCCAAGTTCCTCTATCCCATCTATATCTTAAGACAATGAGTAGATTTGAAAACAAAATCATGCAAACTTAAACAAAATGAATTTTTTTAATTTATAAACTCCTATTTCATCTCCTACACCACACAGGAAAGTAGTGTGCCAGTATTAGAGAAGCAGAAGTTGTTGCGAATACCCATCATTCCTGATGTCTGTGAGCTCTTTATCGCTTACTGTATGTACTGTCACACACGCAACCGTCAGGTGTGTTCACGGGTCAGGGTTTGACTGAAAATACAGGTAAGGTCTTAGATGTGACACTGCCACTAACACAATTTCAATTATCTCTACAGTGGAGCAGAACTCTGCGAAGACTATCAACATCACTTCCTGCCAGAACATCATCAGCTCCGCCCCTTCCACTTCCTCCACTATATAACCACTTCACCACAGGAAGTCAACTGTCAATCACAGACTAACTTCTCCTCAAAGAGGAAGTTATCTACAGACTTCAACAAGCCACCAGGACATCAACCCTGACATATTGCCTACATTTTGAAATTGCTCTTCATTTACTTAACCAAGCCATTAAACAGAGTAACCTTTGGTACCCAAAACCTTCCTTTGTTTCTGTTCCATTTGTTAACAATACTATTCACTAATTTTCTCTATCTGCCTCACCAAATCACCATTAGTCCTCTGTGCTTGTTTGAACCTGGGGCTGTAATGATGTTTTATTTTATTTTCTATTTGAAAATGTATTAATTAGCTTAGACTTGAGTCCCAGAAGGAAACAAAAGGTTTAATACACAAGCTGCATATTGGATATATCCCAGGATCTGAGTATAGTACAGAGGAGAGTTGTGACAAATATCAAAATATTGATAAGTATCGATTGTAATATTTTAAAAATTGCTTCAACACTCATTTTTCATGGTACCTGTTCTACAGTCTACATTACAAAAGCACTTCCTGTTTGTTCTGACTCTTGACAGCTCACCCTCTGAGACTAACAATTGGCATGGCTCAAGTTGCAGCCCTGTTTCTTGTAGTATCTTATTTCTAAATTTCACTATGTGGCTGTAAATTCTTGCATTTAAAGTGGGGATGTGATATTTTTGTTTTGTTTACAGGTTAAAACATTTTTATAGTTAGTTAATTGTAATACAGCAGATAGGAGTCTTAGATTATTGTCATCTGAGTGCCAGTTTATTCCATGCTGATCCCTCAGGGGCAAAACTCTTCAGCACTAGAATTTCTCCCTCGATTTTCAAACCCTTTTCCTTAAGTGTGCTGCCATGGTGCATGACTTTTTTATTTTATTGCATATAATTTCACATTTACCATATAATATTGCGTTTTTAACATTTCAGTACTCAATTGCAGTGGTGCAACTCCTCCAAGTGCTACACGTTTCGAGTAGAAATTGAATTGTGGGATGGTGGCTAAAGTGTAATATGACTGGATTTGGCTGGCTGCTTCACGGATGGGGTCTGTTTTAATGCACCAGTGTGGTACATTTTTCTTTGAACTGTGTCACGAAAGGCACAGCAAATACAGGTGGATGAGAACTGTAGTTGTTGGATGGGTCGTAAAGTGCATTGAGGTTAATGCCGAGGCCATTGAGTACTGTTATACTAGGCTATTTCTGTGCTTTAATAACTACATTTTCTTTTATATGTTTTCATTAATGTAAAAATTTTAAGGCATAAAGAATTGCAATTTGTTTAAAAATTTGTTGTTTAAATAACATTTTATTGAATTTTATTATATACTGTATTGGGTAGAGAAAATGGTATTGAATTTCAATATCTTTATATTGTATCGAATTTTGAATTTTTGGTGTTGTGAAAACCCTAGTAAGGAGAGAGAGGTTAGGCGTACGTGCTGATACAGCACATTGCCGCACCCACCACACGACAAACCAACTCAGGATCCAGATTAGGACCCGAGTGCAGCCATGCAACGGGTGACACCTCAGCACCACACGAGATCAGATAGAATGGAACCAGTGTGAGGTTTTTTATGGTGGCTGGAGTGCCAAATCTTCTACCAACTCCCAGGGTTTTCCCTGCAGGTTGGAGGGCCTACATGCAGGGATGGATGCAGATTAACGTCATACCTAGGATGGAGCAATTGCAGGTTAAGGGCCTTGCTCAGGGGCCCAACAGAGCAGAGTCCCGTTTGGTGTTTACGGGATTCGAACTGGCAACCTTCTGATTGCCAGTGCAGATTCCTAGCCTGAGAGCCACCACTCCACCCACCTAGTAAGGAGACATGCCAATAAATTGAACCTTAAGCTACATGGCACAAAATCTCCTTGTTTATCAGATGAGTCAAAGTAGAATGGTGACTGGTTTCAACCAGGCAACTCACATGAGAGATTAACATTGTTGTGCACAGAATGTACCACTTCTTGGAGTTTCTATCAAATAGCCTACACCAGTCGAATTCCATGTCAAGTGTTGATGTTGTGAGGGAAAATGAAGAAGCAAAGTCTTGAGTGGGCACATAAGCTTCAGACCTGGGCCGTTTCTGATGAATCCAAGTTCCTGGTGCACTGACCTGATGGAATAATCAGAATTTGGCACAAACAAATTCTGCTGCTGATGACATTCAGTTTGGTGTGAACTGCACAGGTGGTGACAGTGTGATATTGCAGGGAAAGTTTTTGTGGCAAATATTAAGGCACCCTGATACCCATTGAAGATCATCTAAACATCACTGATGATCATGTTTATTCCTTCATGCCTACAGTTTATCCACACTTGGATGGCCTATAATAGCATGATAATACACCATATCACAAGGCATGTATTGCTACCAAATTGTCCTGGAAAGATGACACTGATTTTTCATTTTTCACGTTGGGGATGATGTGATGTGAATAAGACTTTGCAACTGGTTGATTTGCAGCAACTGTTAAGAAAAGTCCTTTATGCAGGGTACAGCATTCCTGAACAATCCATCTAGCATCTCATAAAATCCATAGCAAGCCAAATTCATAATGTTCTGAGGGCCAAAGTAAGTGCAACATGCTACTAGACATGTGTACCTAATAAAGTGGCAACTCACTATATGGATCTCATGATGGTACCTTTACACTACAATTTAATGCAAGCATCCTATAATCAAATCAACGTTATTTACTTGGTGAACTCCATCTTGGGGTTAAGGAGGAAAGTTAAGTTACTTGCATAGGGTCACTCGGTGAACTGTAGAGGCATTAAACTGTCAAGTGTCTACTTTAAACTCCAATGCCTTTCCCACTAGGGCCACAAGAGGAATGCCACAATCTGAATTAACTTTATGTTCCTTACTTTCTATCTCTAGTCACAGTTTATGCATTTATCTGCTTTTAGACAACTCACAGTTTAAGAGACATCCTATAAAAAACGATCACTGTGTGTGCTGTCTAGTCAGAGAATTAGTGAAACAAATATGTTCAATAAAAACAAACTGTAAATTGGCCAGAAATATAAAGTCTCCATAGTCAATGACATTCCCAGAAGGAATCGGAGAATACAGATTTTTCAGAATTGGTCATTTAAACTTGGCTTTTAAAGTATTAAATGTAATAAACTCCTACAAAACCCCTCAAGATTGCTTGACATTTCTCTGCAGGTCTGACTGATAACTAACAAGATTGCTTAGGCCATAATCCCACCGGGTGAGACAGAAAGTATAAATGGAGGCCGAGAAAAAGTGGATTCAATATCACAGCAGTCTTGCTCAGCATAGATTCATCATAAGAGATTGAGCGGTATGTGATGAATGCTTGACATTTCAGGAATTACAGCGTTTTGAAACATTTTAAAGTTTTTTTCTTTTGTTTAAGGCCGCTACTAAGGCCGTTTTACAATATTTGCTGTAACAGAAACTGTTGTACATTGAACACAGCAAGAGAAACTTGCAAGCAAAATAAGACATATTGATTTTTTTCCTCTATGAAACAGATCCTAACTCTACATCACACTTTATTGGATGTAACGACACTCTGGTTATCTAGAATGGGCTGCAATATATCATATAACATTTTTCTCATTTGATGACCTGCAACAGCTAGAGTGTCATTTTCTTTGTTTGGCACGTAGCTGTGAGAATGGCTGACCTCGTTTTACTCGTCTCCATGCCATGGATTCACTATCTCTATATGCACGTCAGTTTGGTTTAAACTTAGCGAAGGACAGTCAAACTAAAAAGTGAGGGTGTGTCACACACAACCCTCCAACAACAACAACAACATTTATTTATATAGCACATTTTCATACAAAAAAATGTAGCTCAAAGTGCTTTACATAATGAAGAACAGAAAAATAAAAGACACAGTAAGAAAATAAAATAAGTCAACATTAATTAACATAGAATAAGAGTAAGGTCCGATGGCCAGGGTGGACAGATAAAACAAAAAAAAAACTTCAGATGATTGGAAAAAAAATAAAATAAAATCTGCAGGGATTCCAGACCATGAGACCGCCCAGTCCCCTCTGGGCAATCTACCTAACATAAATGAACAGTCCTCTTTGGATTTAGGGTTCTCACGGAAGGACTTAATGATGATGGTCATGTAGACTTCTGGCTTTCAGTCCATCAATGTTGGTGCATCATGATGCTTTGAGTAGGTGGTGGTGGCGCAGGCCGCCACCACAAAGAAACCGGAAAAAGAAACAGAAATGAGAGTAGGGGCAGTACGGATTTTAGAGCCACCATGAATAGTATTATGATGAATTGAACATACAGAGTATCGGATTAAGTTAAAGTGAAGTTATGAGAAGGCCATGTTAAAGTAAGTGTTTTAAAGTGCTCTACTGTATTAGCCTATACTAGCCTATTGGCAGGCTATTCCAGATTTTAGGTGCATAGCAGCAGAAGGCCGCCTCACCACTTCTTTTAAGTTTTCCTTTTGGAATTCTCAGGAGACACTCATTTGAGGATCTAAGGTTACGATTTGGAATATAGGGTGTCAGACATTCCGATATATAAGATGGAGTGAGATTATTTAAGGCTTTATAAACCATGAGCAGAATTTTAAAGTCAATTCTGAAAGACACAGGTAACCAGTGTAGTGACATCAAAACTGGAGAAATGTGTTTGGATTTTCTTTTCCTAGTTAGGATTCTAGCAGCTGCATTCTGTACTCATTGCAAATGATTTATGTCTTTTTTGGGTAGTCCTGAGAGGAGTGCATTACAGTAATCTAGCCGACTGAAAACAAAAGCGTGAATTAATTTCTCAGCATCTTTCAATTATATAAGAGGTCTAACTTTTGCTATGTATCTTAAGTGAAAAAATGCTGTCCGAGTGGTCTGATGAATATGCGATTTAAAATTCAGGTTACAGTCAACAGTTACCCCTAAATTTTTTACTTCCGTCTTAACTTTTAATCCTAATGCATCAAGTTTATTTCTGATAACCTCATTGAATTCATTATTGCCAATCACTAAATTTTCAGTTT
The DNA here is from genome assembly GCA_026402145.1 of Polypterus bichir lapradei. Taxonomy (NCBI): domain Eukaryota; kingdom Metazoa; phylum Chordata; class Cladistia; order Polypteriformes; family Polypteridae; genus Polypterus; species Polypterus bichir. The sequence continues at coordinate 1,628,086 of JANRMT010062792.1, read as the reverse complement.
TCTCTTTATTTAGCTTGAGAAAATTACTCCAGTCATCAATACTTATACCATGGTTAGAGTGAGTCAGTGGAAATTAAGGGGAAGTGCATTTAAAATTGAAGCCAGGAAGCACTTCTTTATGTAAGGAGACTCTGGAACAAACTACCGAGATGTAGTGCTGAAGCAGAAACCTTGACAACCTTTAAGACAATTCTGGTTAAGATATTGGAAAAGCCTAGCTATTAACTGAACAAATATAGTTTGGTGAAGTCAAATTAGAAGTAGTGTTCAAAGAGCCCTCTGAAATAATAAAAAGCCAATAGCCTCAATATAAACAAAACACTAGGACCTGGCTGCTGAACATTTGCTTTGGACTGATGTCTCCCAGTGTTTAGCTGAAACAGGAGGTGATTTGTCTGTGGAACAGCTGGTAAGTGCCACATTAATGAACGTCTGAAGCCAGCAGTGAAAAATGGTGGTGGTTTCCTGCCTTTCTACAAATGAAGTTGGTGATCTGATCAGAATTAATAGAATCCTCAATGCTGGGGTGGAGTGGTGGCTCTGAGGCTGGGGATTTGCACTGGAAGGTTGCCGGTTCAAATCCCATAAACGCCAAAAGTGACTCTACTTCATTGGACCCTTGAGCAAGGCCCTTTGCCTGCAATTGCTCCAATCTGGGTATGATATTAATCTGCATCCAGCCCTGCATGTAGGTCCACCAACCTGCAGGGGAACACCTGGGGGTTGGTGGCAGAACTGGCACTCCGGACACCATACAAAACCTCACACTGGTTCCATTCCATCTGAACTAGTGTGGTGCTGAGGTGTCATCTGTTGCATGTCTGCACTCGGGTCCTAATCTGGGATCCTGAGTTGGTTCATCATGTGGTGGGTGCGGAAATGCACTGTATCGTGTGCTCCTAACCTCATTGCTGAAAAGTACAAGCAGATTCTCATCCATCACCCAGTACCAGGCTGTGTGACAGACCCAACTTCATTCTGCAGCAAGACAATGAACAAGAACTGTCTTCATCAAAAACAAGAACAAAGACTCGTTCTGAAGATGAAGAAAGATAGTAAGGCCTCCGCAAAGCCCTTATCTCAGCATCATCAAGGCTGTCTGATGAGACTGAAGTAGGCAAGGTGGCCAAAGTCTGCAGAAGAACTGGTGCAGATGCTCCGAGATGCTTAAATCAAACTTTCAGAAACAGCATGACGGTGTACTTAAGAGAAGACATGGGCTGGTGACACGAAATAATGATTTGATTTAGTTTTTTACTGTTTACTGCTCTTCATAAAAATATTTATTTGATGATTAAGAAAAAAATCATTTAAATATTATTGAAAGCATTTTTTGCTTTACATCATATTTTTCATGTGCCTAAAATTTTTGTACGGTACTAGGATAATGGAACCCCTATGGTAGCAATGGAACACGTTGTGTGTGGAAAGGCACAGTGAGCAAGCTGACAGTTAAACCTGTCACTTATGGTGTCTTGGAAATACAAATGACATGAGAACCAGTGATAAAGGAATAAAATGCTGGTCTTAAGGGAACCCTGCTGTTCCTCCATTGATGTTTATAGGTAGACAGGGTTGAATGACTGTCCACACAAAGTTATATAAGAAGCCTAAGATGTTTGGCAATTCTGGTATCAAAAGGCTCCTCTTTGCAAAGAGAGAGAACAAGTCACCTCCTGACAGGAGAGAAAGGTGCCATGGATGTTAGGAAGGTGGTTAAAGTAAACTGATCGGATGGGACTAAGTTTCGCAAGTCTGAAAACAGCATGGAGGCTGTCGGAAAAATAGAGCCCTTTAAAGTGCTTCTGAGGGCACAGGCATGCAGAGACCCCAGGGACTGTTTGAAGGTATTTAATTGTGATGTTTCAACAAACACTTATTTTTAATATGAGGGATGTTCAAAAAGTTTCCGCACTTTTATATTTTTGTTGGAAACAGTGAAGGTGGGAGGAGTAATAATTGGGCATTAAAAAGTTGGTATGAAGCTGGGAAAATTGCATCACAAATGAAGGTGACTATGTAGAAAAGTGCTAGTAATTTGTTTTTTTAAATTCTTAATAAATAGAGTTAAAAAAAAAAGTGTGGAAACTTTTTGAACATCCCTCGTATATTGTGACTCTTTGGCAGTACTGTGAATGAAGAGATGCCACAAGGGTTAAATGACCTGCTCAAGGTCCCACAACAAGTGAGAGGAGGGAAATTAACCCCAAATTTTGTGGCTTAAAGCCTACATATTTAGGCATATAGTAAGGACAAAGTTTCTTGTTAATGCAAGTCACTGCCCCCAGGTCTTGAATCTACAAGATTGATTATTCCAGAAACATCAAACAATCTACTGTAGAATCTGAGCTAAAGAAATATTTCCAGCTCTGTTAGAATATTTTAACTTATTTCTTGCTTATGGTTTAGGAATTTAATGATGATCCTATGCAGAAAAAGGACATATGACAGGGCAAAAGCTCTAAAACATAGAATATGCACTATCACTTGCAGGCTTATTTGCTTTTAAAAGGGATTTTCAGTAAAGGTCAGACTGTGTTGGTGTCACCGCAGTAGTGGCCCATTAGCAATGCTTGCCTGTCACATGTCTGGCAGCCTTAATGTTTGAGAGACTAAAAGCATTTGACAGAGGGCAGCATCTGGAGGGATAAAAGGGAACCCTAAGGTTTAGGAAGACTTCAAGCTGAGGGCCACAGAGAGACTCTAATAATCTCCGTCTGTGGAGGGGCAAAAAGACAAGATTTGCCTTGGCTATGCAAGAGAATGCCAGGAGCACTGCATGCTGAAAGTACTGATGACAATGGAGTCCTGATACCCTGTAAAACATGTCTGCTGTTGATAATGCAAGTGAATACCTTTCTTTAAATTGTTGATATATACCTTAGTTTGTAATTTCTCTTGTATAAACTACTGGAGCACAATTATAACACTGACGCGGCCATTATAAAAATGGGGTTAACCATTTTTAAAAGATTTCAGAATAAGCACTATCATAAAGCATTTATAAGTACAGGATTGGGTGCAATGAATATAAAAATCTGTAAATGACAGCTGTAGGCAAAGGTAAAGAATAAGCAATAGCAAATGATGAATGGTACTATGATCATTGATCCTAATTGCTTTATACTTACACAAGCTCAAATTATTTGTATATAATATAATATTCATACTGGACAGAAAGTGTATTGTATTTGTTCCTCCGCAGGCTAGGGTTTAGATCTTTGTTTCAAGTCCAATTTGTTAATTTATGAGTTGTTTATTTATGTTACTGTCACTTTTGTTAGTCCCAATGCATGTGTTATGTTCCTTGTATTTTTTGGATGATTTCCCAATAACATGGCCACCTTCCCATCTTTGCAAGGGACTGCCTTCAGTCCTATGAAGATGGGAGAAACTCACAGTTCTTTGCGGTGCATTTCGAATGCATTTGGGAATTGGTGAGTGTTCCTTTGTTATTAGTTCTGTGCTTTTGTGATATATTGGATTTTTTACCTTTTTGCTCTGTTCTTGAACCATCTCTGGATTTTGTATTCAGATTTTTGCTTCATTCAACTAAAACTCTGAACTCGTAATTTCCAGCCTCCAACTAGGAAAATGGAAAGAAAACGTGCCCAGACTTGGAATGCTTACCAACCATGCAGCATAATAGCAACCAAACACAAAAAAGGTGACATCCGTACCATGGTTATTATAGCTAATAAAAACTAAAATCAAAACTAAAACTATTATTAAAAAAACTTTTTCGCAAACTGAAATAAAACTAAACCTAAATGAATCTATTAAAGTAACTGGAAAGACTAACTGAAATAAAGTAATAATTTACTAAAAATATTTTTAGTTTTCCTTTTTGAATGAATATTCTTGCCATTAGTCTTAAATCCTGTAACTTTTAACTCTAAAACAGAATGTAATCGACCACAAGCTGCCTGCATATATTCATCCAGTGAACGGTGGCTGGTGAAGGAGGGTGGGTGTTCACACAGCATATGCGGTGACAGAGCAAGCTGAATATGGGTGTGAAAGCGTGTGAAATAGGAAGCAATTTACTGTGCCACCTTTCTTTACGCTTCTGGTATATCAACATGTAATTCAAACACCTGAAGTTGGAATATGCTGGTCAACAAAACCTTTACCATATGGACAGAAGAATCATGAGTGAATAACATTTAATTTTATTTCTGAGGTGCCTGCATTTTATTGACCATAATTCACCTGCCACTTCGCACAGGAGAAATCCTTTTTGAAAACTACTTACATTTTTTGAGGCTTTCGAATTTTCGTACTTTTATTATCTCTAACCTGCTCTGCATATTTATCGCTCCAACTTTTTGAATTCTTTACAATGTTCTATTTTGTCATCTACTCTTTGTCTTTTATTTCCAGCCCTGGGCATGGTTAAATCTCATCTCGTCTCACAGGACATGAAAGTGTCTCTCTTGAAAAGACCACGTCTTGTCTCCCAAGATTTTTTTTATTATAATAGAGAGATAAAATGGCACTGATCGAGATTGACTAGGTCATCACATAAGATCAGCAAATTGTTACTGATCAATCACTTTTGCTTTAAAAAAGTTGTTTAACAACGAAGTGATACAAACCTTGTAAAATTCCTGAGGTGGCACTGTCTCTACTGAACTACAGGTGGGTAGTAGAAAAGTCGCTGCCAATTGGTAAAAAACTAAACTAGTGTGTTTTTTGTATTTACTCTATATTTATTAATTTATATTTTTTTAGTTTATATTCACAGCTCAAAACACATGATATTGTGAAAATAATCCAGTAGCGGAATTATTTTTTTAAATATTTCTACCCATTTTTTTAAGTTTTCTCTTTCTCTTTTAAACTAGATAGTTGAAGTATCATATTCTGTTTGTCCTTAACATTGACCATGTCATACCTATTGTATACCAGGGATTTCTTCTGCCTTGCATCCAAACCTGCTGGGTAGGCTCCAGGTTTCCTGTGATCCTGCTCTGGATAAACAGGCGTATATAATGTATATATTGTTCTTAATCTAACATGCTGTCTCTGTCATTTTTTGCCCATCTACACTCCTATTACCTATTATCATTATGTGTTTATTGTTCTTATGCATTTGCTATTCAAGTCTCACTGCTCCTAACCTTCACATTACATGCTTGTTTTTCTTTATTTCCCTCAGTACAGCCAGTTGGGGTCTGCACACTGATTCAAGCTTAAGACCCCTGTTCTTCCTAAGCCCCTATGATTTTCATGATCACACCAGTCAGAACTCAGTAGAATCTGTTTTCTAATTTTTTATATCTTTCAGGCCTGCAGGTGACAAAATTCTATCTATAAATGGTATATGCCTGTGACAGAATCAGAGATCAATATGGCTGGTACAAAATAACAAAGCCCAGTATGGGAGATTTTTGAATGTAATATTGAAGGAATTCATTATGAGCACATTGTCTTGGAGCAGGTTATGGTGTGTCCTGTAGATATTTAAAGTAAAAAGCGCTCAAGCCTTAAAATTCACATATTTTTCATTACAAATTGGCCCATTCTGGGCAATAAAAGGAAAAGATACAAATGACATAGAAAATATTTTTGAAATTATAAAATTATATAAAGTTGTTCATATTTTGTTATCTGGTTTTGATTATGCTTGTTTTTATCAGACTAAAATAAAACCAGATAGTAAACTATGTGGTGTAGTAAGCTTCCTTGAACATTAAACTCATATTATATCCAAACGCGTTAAGTGTACAGTTCTATCTGATTGTGACACAAAACAAAACTCCATAGTACCTCTTTAACTAAACCATAATTACTAAAACTGAAGCTAATAGATATAAAAATAAAATAGAAATGTCTTTGTGAAATAAAAAACTAAATTAAAACTTAAAATATAAGATGAAGGAAAACTAAAACTAAACTGAATTTCCAAGTAAGGTCAGAATATACAGAGAAATCAAAACTAATTTAAAAAGCCAAAACTATAATAACCTTAATCTGTACAAGCAAATGCACAAAGTGGTTGCAACCATGAAAACAAACATACAAAATGATAATGCAGTAACATCTGTTATAATGGTGCAAAGTTTTACTTGCATTTTGCACTTCTTTAGGTATCCAACCCGCTATATCCTAACTACAGGGTCACGGGGGTCTGCTGGAGCCAATCCTAGCCAACACAGGGCGCAAGGCAGGAAATAAACCCCAGGCAGGACGCCAGCCCACCGCAGGGCACACACATGCACACGCACGTACACACTAGGGACAATTTAGAATCGCCAGTGCACCCAACCTGCATGTGTTTGGACTGTGGGAGGAAACCGGAGTACCTGGAAGAAACCCATGCAGACACGGGGAGAACATGCAAACTCCACGCAGGGAGGACCTGGGAAGCGAACCTGTGTCTCCTAACTGCGAGGCAGCAGTGCTACCCACTGCACCACCATGCCACCCCCATCATTTGCACAGTGGTTTACAATATATACATATTTTGTACTGCAGTTACTGTATATATACTGTAGGGCCTGCATCTGTTGCTGCCAGATAGGCTGTATCCCCTGCTAACTTGTGTTAGGCTTATGCAAATAATTGTCTGTTTTGTTATGTCTATCATCTCCTCAATGCAAGATATTATAAAGCTGACTATAAAGAACTTTGGTGAGCCAACAGCGACTGTAAGGAGAGTCATCAATTCATATTGATATGTTATTGAACAATTGAAAATAAAGATTAAATGGGGATTCCAAATTTTGGTTGTTTTTTTAATTACATAAGACTTGTAATATCTCAAATTAGGGCTTTATTTAGATAAGATGTAACGTTTAAGAGAATAAACTGTGTGAGACTAGAGCTATACTACAGACTCCATAAGGGAAAAGTTGCGTTACTTTTAAGTGTGCGTATTTAACCAAGAGTATAACAAAAGGGTTTGGAGAAAAGCTGACAGGTAGGCAATGACTACATGTTGTCAGAGGATGGGGAGCAGATGCAGGTGAATGAAGACAAGTGTTTGAAGAGCTAATGTTGAAGAAAGTTAAAAATTTTAGAAGATATTGTGGCCCAAGTTTGAGACAACTTTAGAAAAGGAGTCCATTAGATATGTTCTTCTTTTGACAGGGATAAACAATTTATTAACAGAGTGTTGAATTCTGAGATATGCATGTGATGCATGCATTATGGGAAGGATATGCAAATGTAAAGCAAACATTAGGAAGAAGTGTTATCCATTAGAATGTTTATGCTTAAGCTCAGATAAATTAACCAGTGTGTATATCCTTGTAAGAAGATGTATAATCAGGGCTTTGGGAACTTTGTTGTTTAACTTGTATCTCATAATTAGCTTAACATAACTTCAGGTTAACAAGTACGGAGACCAAAGGTAAATTCTTGGTTTTTCTGATTTTTACAAATGTCAGTTACTTAAAACAGCCATCCAGCCATTGGTAGAAAAGAAAATACAGCTATTGAGAGTGTAGCCATCAGGGGGTGCTCCAGCTCCCCAAACACCCAACACAAGCAGGCTCAGACACAAGTATGAAAGCACAAGAGAGTTGTATTCATGGGAAACTCTTCTTTTAAGCATTTCCAATGCCACAACCACAGTCACAAAGCACAATAATAAAGCACAACAGAGCACTCTGCAACTCTCGCTCTCTTTTCTTCCTCTCTCTGCCACTGGTTACTGCCTCCTCCACTCCTCCTCACAAGCTTCATCCTCCTTTCTCCATTCTTCCACTTTATGGACATTCTGGCTAGATAAGAAAGTTGGCCATCCCTCACAAGAGATATAAATTCTGTACAGCTACTGAGAAAGGAATGCGCAACAGAATTTGAGAGAGGCTAATGTACGGCACATGAAAAGGAGGGATAATAATACAGCATTGATATGACAGAGAGAGAGAGAGGACATAGGTAGTCCTGAAGCCATCATGTTACAAAAGGGCAGAGCCACCTAAAATGCGCCTCGATGAAGGAGAGGATAACGTCATGTAGGTTCATACTTTTAAAGAATGACTCAGTTGTATGAAGAAAGAATGCTTTAGATTGCACAGACATCTCTGTCATGGTTAAACTAAGGCCAAGTTTGTTTGATGGACACTGATTTGAATTGTTCAGGATAAAACTTTTCTGTTCATTTTGACTTCTAGTACTGGCAACTGGGTGGCTTGGTTTCTCTGCAAATAAACATAAGTAATGATTAAACTCTAACTATCACTGACTTACCTTGTTGATTGATATCATTGCCCCAGTGTGTTTATCTGAGTGATTTATTATTTGTTTAGATCAAGCCTTGTTGGATTATGTCTCTTACACATTTGTTCAGGTGCGAGCTGTGCTTGTTTTGTTTGAAATGAGCAGCCTTTCAGAGGCAACAATAAGATAGCCAGCTTCTGGTACCACCTAAGGGTTTGAAGCTGAGGTCACCAACCTCAGCCATATTGGTCTGTTTGATTTGTGCAATTCTTCCAAGATAGCTTATCCGGTAAGTCCCAGCATGAGTCCAGCTCTTGAAGTGGCTCCTGGCCTTTGCTAAGGTATTCTGAAGTGTAGTCCTTTCAGAGGATGCAATCCAGTTATTGTGAATTTGCTTTGCATTTGATCTGTAACCCAGCAAAAGCAGTGACAGGTCCTTGGCTAGTTATGTTAGAAACAAGACTCACGAGTGAATGTCACATTGTTAAGTAATGTTGGGTGAACATGGAAATCAAGGCCAGTACTTTAGACATTTCTAGTATTAACTTGCCCATCAGCATAAAAAAAACCTTAGACATTAAAGTACCTTTTCAACACTTTCACATGACAAAACAATGATATGAGCTTTGATATGAGTTTTACTCTCCATGTGGGAGACTTTCATATTTGTTCTTTGAAATAAATCTCTTTAGCAACACATTCAAAGTTGTGTTAAAATAATGTTGTATTGATCATTAAGTTATAGCTTTAGTTAGCTGTCTGTTCTGTGTCTTCTATGATAGCCCAGTTGCAGGATTACTATAGTTTTTATTATTATTGTGTATTGTTTTAATTCTATGAAAAATGGAGCCTTACAAATATATGTTTCAAGCAACAAATGTACACAGATTCCAAATAGCACAAATATTTCCCTTAAATAAAAAAAGTAAAATAAATTCTGCTCCATTGCATATTGAAAAACTTAGATACTGTATATGTGACTTTTTAATCCTTCATTTAAACAAATATCCTCTGTTGCTAAATCCCTTAATGCCAATAATGAATCTCTAAACTTAAATAAAAAGTGTTGCCAATGGTAAGCTGTTGAATGCAGCCAAACTGAATTATTTTATTATATTTTCTTTCCCCTATTTATGTTTATTGTGCATATACATATACACATCTGTGATCCAACATTTTGTTGCTTCCTCAAATAATTTCAGCATATTATTGAAATATGATCTCCCCAATCTGAATTTATTCTAAGTATTCACTAATATTCCTGTTCTTGCCATATGTTGCTCAATCTTTTCCTTAAAATCCGTTACCATTATTTCACCCATAATGCATGTTAGGCTTTCTAGCCTACACTTGAACATTTTGATCAACTTTTTTATATAAAGAGACAACAAATACTAGCTTCTAATCTGAAAAATATTTTTCCAGTGTGCCATTATTTAAGTCAAGTATTTATATATTTACTTACCAACCTCTTAAAGCACTCTATTTTAAATGTTATCTGGCCCAGGGATGTTTTAAAATTTTAAGCTTTTAGTCTAAGTAGAATTTGTGTCTCAACAATTTTTAAACCACTAAGTACCATCTTAATAATCTCTAACTGCTGAGACGTTATCAACTTCCTCACATGTGAAAAGAAAGAAAAATGCACATTTAGAGCACTTACTATTTTCCTGTGTATTTTAGTTCACCTACTCTTTGACTATTAAAATACTGAATAAAATCTGTTTAGGTCATCTTTCAGCTTTTCTGCAATATTTCTCTCCAAATGCCTTTTTAGCTTTCCTTATATCTTTTTTAAGCATGCCATTTACTTTTAGACCCAATAGTTAGATATAGAACTGTTTTCTTTGTTTCCCTTATAAAGATTTCTGCCTTATACAGTTCCTTCCTTATCCACTACAGAGTTTTGTACTGCTTTCAAATTTCAGAGTAAATTTGTCCCACTTTTAAACATGCTCCACTGCTCCTCAGTTATTCCCAAACTTAATTGCAGTTTATATTTTTCAGACTTGGAGGCACCTGCTCACAATTTGCCATACTAAAATTAAAGTGCATTAGTTTTTAATATTTTGGTAATTAAAGTATCCCACCATCCCATCATTATATTATCCTCGTCTAAATTTGGATTTTAATATAATTAAACAAGATGCACATTAAAACCATTGCCAATAACAAATTCCCAATATCAGGTCTTTATCCCTAATACATTCTAGTCCATTATATGAGTCATCACCCAGTTAAATTAAAAACTCATACAATTTCTGCATCAATGACAAATACTCCACTTTTTCAATTATGTATGTTCTTCCAGCAGCACAGTGGCGCAGTGGGTAGCGCTGCTGCCTCGCAGTTAGGAGACCCGGTTTCCCTTCCTAGGTCCTCCCTGCGTAGAGTTTGCATATTTTCCCCGTGTCTGCATGGGTTTCCTCCGGGTGCTCCGGTTTCCTCCCACAGTCCAAAGACGTGCAGGTTATTGGCGATTCTAAATTGTCCCTAGTGTGTGCTTGATGTGTGAGTGTGTGTGTGCGCGCGCGCCCTGGGATGGGCTGGCATCCTGTTTGCTTCCTGCCTTGCACCCTGTGTTGGCTGGGATTGGCTCCAGCAGACCCCTGTGACCCTGTGTTAGGATATAACGGGTTGAATGATGGATGGATGTCTATTCTTCCTTAATAATGTGCAGCAATCTATGTGACAATGATACTCATTCTTTGAATTTAGCAAGTTTTCTGTCTCTGCTACCATAATTATCTGAGATATGAGATAATTCCAACTCATTTATTTTATCCTTCACACCTTGAGTATTAAATTAAGCAATTTTCAATGTATTTGGCTTATTACTTTGTGAGTTTGAATTTTCAAAGATATCTTATATACACTATTAATAATAACAATGTCTACAGGTATTCCTGACATTAAATAATAAACTTGGTCCTTTTTTCTCTTTAATTTGATTTCATCTTATTCTAAAATAAAAAGGCTAACCCAATATGTCCCACAAACAATCCATGAAACTCAACACCTGGCCCACACCTAGATAAGACAAGCTATATGACAAGACAGCCATGTCTAAAATTGTTCTTTGTACAGAAAAAAAAACCAGGAAATAAAATGTATAGATTCAGCACAATCTTGACCTGCCTACTAACATTTGCTTCAACACATTCTTCCCAAATTTGGAGAAATTTCTGATCTGATCTGCATAAGGAAAATCAGATTTTTTTTTACTTTGAGATAGCAAGGAATAGGATATCACATCTGATTTTTTATAGCACAATGTTATCCCATTTAGTGTTACTCCAAATTAGTGCTGTTAAAATATCAAGAGTGATCTTAGACCCTTGGCTGTTCAATGAGATAGACCAAAAGTGTTTCGAGTGTAGGACATTACTAAAACAAATAATCTGACTATATGGAAGACACCAATTACAAGGGTAAATTTTAGACAATTTTAGATATATGTGAACAATGAACTGTTTTATTTGAATTATGGCATTATTGGCACATACGGAACTCGAAAATATGTTGTTAATGGCTGAATTGAATTCCTTTTCTGAACTTTTATTTGACAAATTAATTTCTCATCAATCCCTAAGATCATAAAAGAGCAAATTGCTTGAAAGTTGTTGATATATTCTGGAGATGCTTTCTGCATGTTCATCCAGGCTAGCCAGTATCTCCTCAACATTAAACAAACGTTGAAAATAGGATAATATGTATCGGTCTTTATTAAATTTGATTTGATATTGCAATATTATGGATTGGAGAGTGGGACAAGGGAGAGCAGGGGTTCTTTTTTCTTTTAGATAAACCTTTGACAGGATCTGAACATCATTATACAGAAACTAAATTGGTCTATAGGCTGCATGCTCTAGAAAGTGTTTATTTTATTTGTAAAGTCAATCATTGGTACTAGGTATAATACAGTATAACACCAAATCTTGCTTGTTCTAAATTCTCTGCCCCCATTTCCTAATTTAAACAGTTTTTCACAAATCTACTCATTATTTTTGTGCTCCCCAGTTCAAATGTAACCTCTCATGATGGTATAGGCCCCACCTATTGCAGAAGGTGTTCGAATGCACCACAAACTTATGCCCTTCTGTTCTACATCAAGACTTGAGCCATATATTAAACCTTCTAATCTCCTTAGTCTCAACTGGACTGGCACATGGCACAGGAAAAACTTCAGAAAAGGGCACCTTGTCCGTTCTGCTCCCCACCTTATTATAGCTGCTTAAATTCTGATTGATGAATTGGAAGCCAGCTCTTACCTAAGTGACTTGACAACTGGATTCACCTCAGTTATGGCCAAAAACATACAATATGTACCTACCCAGGGAGGTCTTCCATGTATTTCCCATATAGGCAACACACCATATATGATTATCTGTCCCTAGAACTAACTTTCACCTCATTCCCCATAATAACTGAGTCCCCACCATCACTACTTCATTCTTTCTGAGTGCTGGTATTGACGTGACTTCAGAGGGCACTCATCCCTACCACCTCAAAGTTACCAAAGTTCAGTTCTACCAAATCTGGGGTGGATTCCCCTGGGCAGCATGTACCACTTACCTTGGGTTTATGTTCAATTGTCACCCACCAATCTCTGCATATCTTTTTAAGAGTCTAGTCCTACTCCACCTTGATGGTTCACACTGGAGAAGATCTTCAGGTTGTCTACTACCATGCAAGCTTGCCAACAGCCCCTCAAACTCAGCGATACAAGTACAAGGAGTTGGATTAACTAGCATCTTGCACATATGTAGGCCTCCTCGAAGCTGGCTAACACCATCCTGCATTGTATTAGTTTAGTTTTTTAAGATGTAGACCATGAACTGTTTAGCCTTCTTTATAATTTTAAAGAAAAAAGAGTGGTTCTTAAACATCTGCTGGCCCCTAAACACATGGAGTACTTTTACATGCGTTTTCCCTGCTGCTGCTGCTATTGCCCTTTAACTGACTGCTTTATGTTTTTACATGTAGTGATGAAACTTTCTGTTTCTTCTGTCTGCTTCCCTGGGACTTTTTATCCTTATGCTAAACTGCCTCTTTGCTTCCTTTCAAACCTATGCCACCGCCTACACTGTACTTAAATAAATATCCTCTTCATTTTGAATCTAAGCTTTCGTTCTGGTTCTCCTTGTTCCATAAATGTTCCCTGGGTGCAGGATGTAATAGTTATGTAATATATTTTTTTTACACTTTAACTCCATCTTTCTAGGAAAATACACATACTTCTTACTGTCCTGCCAACTTCTACAACCACTTTCACAGCTTCCTGTGGGCTCTGCAAGATTGAGCGCATGTCCCTTTTGAGGCACCCACAAATACACAGTTATGGTGCTCCTCTGTAGATTAAACAAACAACAAAAAAAACAACTTCTAAAGAGAAAAAAGCTGAGTCTAAGTAACGTTCACACAGATGAAACGTGCAGCACTCGATCAACTTCATCAAAAATACATACTCTATACATTAGATAACGTTTACCCCCCCCGGGTGGAATTGAAGAGTCGCATAGTGTGGGGGAGGAACGATCTCCTCAGTCTGTCAGTGGAGCAGGACAGTGACAGCAGTCTGTTGCTAAAGCTGCTCCTCTGCCTGGAGATGACACTGTTCAGTGGATTCTCCATAATTGACAGGAGCCTGCTCAGCGCCCATCACTCTGCCACGGATGTCAAACTGTCCAGCTCCATGCCTACAATAGAGCCTGCCTTCCTCACCAGTTTGTCCAGGCGTGAGACATCTTTCTTCTTTATGCTGCCTCCCCAGCACACCACCGCGTAGAAGAGGGCACTTGCCACAACCGTCTGATAGAACATCTGCAGCATCTTATTGCAGATGTTGAAAGACGATGAAGTATAGTCGGCTCTGTCCTCTCTTGTACAGAGCATCAGTATTGACATTAGCAACGGAAAGCCTTCAATGAACTAAATACGAGTTAATATCCTAAGCTACATGTTATATTTTCTTGTTTTAATATCATAAGCATAATGGAAATAATTTATATGAATCACTAAGGCAGCAATTTATAGTAAAAAGTGCTCACTGACAGTTATGGAGCTACAATACAGAACAGGAAGTGGTCAGGCCTCAAGAGTGTTGGCGCCCCACACGTTTAAAAGACGTTCAAGAAGCATGGTGGTGGTTTAGTTTCAGCTGTTATAAGCTGTGCAGTTCACATTTTGAATGTCTATATATACAGTATACAATCCTAAGTTCTCTGTCTGTCATGCAAAAACTCACAAACTCTTTGGCCTTGAGCCTTGATCTTGGTCTCAATCAACAGTTTATGTCGTGATACCTGTAACATGATGCATGAAGTGGATAAGTGGGCTAACTCAGCCATGAAATCGGGCTTCAGGACTTTCTTACAGTAGGCTGCAATGCAGCTGTACACCTTACTGCAAGCAGTGACAGAGACAAGCACTCTGCCTGACATTCTTCTCATGGCAGGCAGTCATGGCGACATAAACCACAGCTGACAGGTAAAGTGCAGCGGCCACAAGGTGTTGCTGACAGGAAAAAAACCACAACAAGGTTTGGCGACAGTAAAGCATATTGCATAGGATTTCTGACTGCTTTGAGCGCAAGTACCAGTCACATACTCCAAAAACAATAGGAGAGGTGTAGGTGGCCAAGGTCTCCAGGTCTGTAACTGCTTCTAGCTTTTTTTTTTCTTTTTTTTCTCTTTTATAATTTTATTCTCCTTCATTTTCAACTGACCATAGTTCATTAGTTAATTAAAGAGCAGTGTAACAAAAGACAGCAAGAGATTATAAAGGGTTAAGGCACCAAAGGTGTCCCTCATATAATTTGTAGCCAAAATAATAAAGTGAGTTTAACAAATGTCAGAAGGACATTTTTTCAGACACAAGTCTATGGCTAGACTGGAGAAAGATGGTGGTTGTGCCTGTTGTGATGTCTGTGAGGTGGAAGAGGCAGGTTCAGGACCCCTAGAACCAGATGTAATGTCATGTGCCCTCAACATGTTGGTTTCTGGATCTGTAGTGCAAAGGAGAGGAGAGGCATTACAAGGCAGCTCCAACCCTTGGCTCGGGGTGGAATTACAAGTTGATGAGCCCTGAAGTTGTCTCCCAGGCATGTGCATGTGACAACAGATATTGTTTGTTTCCATTTATGTTTAATCAGTTCTCACTTTCTTGTGTGTTTTAACAAATGTATATTTTTATGTGTACTAGTTTTGTATTTAGTGATTAGTATAATCTATACTTGTATTTTAACTGAGAATTGTTTGCAGTGCACTTAGTAATTGTAAGTGTAATTGTAACACAACCGAAGAATTGAAGTTGCAGGATTCTTCTGCCACATTACTGGGCCTCGGGGCCGTCGAGCATGCCTGTCAGGAACCATAGCAGAGTGTCCTAAGGTGCTGTATTTAGTGAGAGGTACATGCACCACCTTTCATTGAAGACTGGAGGTCTAGGTGTTACTAGTAACTCTAAAAAACCACAAGTGGTCTGTGTAGACCGAACACCTAATGAGAAATATGAGATGTATTTGAATAAATCTTACAGATCACAGGGCAATATGATATCTAAGATAACTTATATTGATGCATGACCCTATACTGAAAAATGTAGGTTTTGAATTGGAGTGCAGGGTTTTATTTAAAACCTAAAGCGAAACTACACCTCATGCCTAAACCAAATAGTCCTCTGAAAGTCCCTCCCAAGGTGAGGCAGCTACAGCATACATAATGTTCATGTCTTATTATCCAACAGACAAATCCATCCCACACACAGGATGCAAGCCAAGAAAGGCTGTTAGTGTGCTACCTGACGCAAATAGATTTGGTCAATTAGCTTTGAACATTGCTCATGTAGCAGCGCAACTGAACTGAACTGATAATGCTGGGTTGACCTTGCTGGTGTAGAAAATTTTTTTATTTAACGTGCATGTGGCAGTCAATTGATTTAATCTCTGCAAGGATAGCAATACAAATATTGATCCGCACAAAATATTGAACCACTTTTTTGCATTAGTATACCAGTACAAAACATTCTGTATAAATTGCCCATTTGTGTGTGTAATATAATAAATTACTTTTCTCCCAACTGAAGACGCTGATCCTCTGATCCTTGGAGTTTATTTCTACTTGCTTTCTGTCTGTGGACATTAAAAGTAAAAATATAAACTTGTCTTGAGGTACAGTGCAATAATAATGAGGTATTAAAAATATTTAAATTATTAAAATAAATAAATGTTTTTCCCAATTCATGTAATCGAAAACAGAATATTTGTGTTTAGCAAATAAGTGCAAAAATGCCATTAAATAAGTAAATTTATCATAATCAAACTCTCAGTTGTGGGATTTTGTATATTGCTAAATATTCCTAAATAATCATGCTGAAATGAAAATGTTGAAAAAAGATCATATACAGAAATTAGACAATTTAACTATCAGTCAACCAAACAAGCTCAATCAACTTTCAAAAAAACTGTGTTATGCTAAATTTCAGTTTACCATTTAAATTAGAACTTCTGACTAATTGCTGTAAAAATTTCTGTGATTACATTTTTTAACGCAATCCCTAAATGAGGTTAATTTGGCCACACCTCACACATAATGAAGCAGTGCCAAATGAATTAGTAGCAGTTGCTCATCTGTGTTTGATCATTTGCTGTGTTGTTTCTTGATAATCAACTTCATTCACACACACCGGTAGGGTTGCCACCTATCTCTTATAATATGAAATTGTTAAGTGTTCAAACATAAAATACAGCATACTGTATTAAATCAGTAATGGAAATGGTTTGACCTGAATTGTCATACATATTGTTTCATATGTACACTACCTCTTCAAGTGCAGAGAACAACATAAGAACATAAGAGTGAATGAGTTTTATGTTTGTGTCACACTAACGTTGTAGACAGACAAGCACTGCACACTGAATGAGACTATATGTCAGTGTCACACATTGTGTAGTATAGCAGTATATTTAGACAGAATGTCAGTGGGCAGCCCTGTCCTTTGCGATTAATATGGAGGGATACCTGACTTGAAAGTTCAGATGACACAGAGTGGAAACATTCAAATCCTCATACCTCTCTCAGACATCCCCCAAAGCAGACATGGCATGTTGTTTTTGTTTAATTAATTGTATGTTACCTACAGTAGCCTACATTATACTATAACCAATAAAACTAGACAATGATCAGTGCAAATTGATTGTGCTAATATTTTCATCCATTTGGGTTGAAGGCTAAGATAGTCAGTTAGATGTATGGTAAATTTACATATTCATTTACATGTAATTGCTTAGCAGACACTTTTATCCAAAGTGACTTGTAAAGGAGGTCTACATAATCATAACCAGACTACATACTGTTTTGAACAAGTGTAGCAGGACAGATTACAAAAGGTGATCACCACAAGTGAAGAGCTATAAAGCTAGCATAACAAAAAAGTTATCAGTTAACATTATGACAGATAACCACAGAGCAAAAAAACATTCATTAACAATCTGACAGATATTCACAGAACAGTAGGGATTTCAAATGCTTCTTAAACACAGAAAGTGTCAGAAGTTTGGGTGGAGGTGGGGGGCAGCTCATTCCACCAACTAGGAGCTACACATGTAAAGAGTCTGGATTGAAATTTGATACCACACAGAGGTGGCGTCACTGGCAGACCTGAACTGTCAAGAAAGAGCATAGCTATTGACTACTCTGTAGGCAAGCATCAAGGATTTGAACTTAATGCACGCTGCAACAGGGAGCCAATGTAGCAACCTAAGGAGAGCAGTGACATGTGCCCACCTTGGATGGCTGTATAGAAGATGGAATGCTGAGTTTTGGATCATCTGCAGTGGTTTGATGACACATGTGGGTTCTCATGCTAGTAGTGAGTTGCAGTAATCCAGATGTTATAAGACCAATGCCTGGACCAGAGGTTGTGCTGCATGCTCAGTCAGATAAGGCCTGATTTTGCAGATGTTATACAGATCCATAAATGATACATTCGATGACGATGTACAATTTAAAACATCTAAATAAATAGCCTACCACATACAGATTTAAAAGTTTTTTCCATCTATTCCTTGCCATCTAAAAGCCTAATCTATACATATTTTCAATCTAATTAAAGATTTCTCCTCTCCAGGTAACAGCTGCAGAGTTGACTCATGTGCATCACGCAGTTAAACACAACCTGCACAACAGTGCTGATTGTGCACAAAAGCTGAACCATGATTTGATGTTTCTCTTTTTTAATATTTAATTGTTTATATAATTGTTAGTGCTTTTGGTATGTTGTCTTGCAACACAATAGTTAAAACAATACATTTTGTTTTTCTACAAATACTGTATTATAGCAACCTCAGGAGGATGGGGGTATTTGGTGGTTGTTTCTATTACACAAATCTATTCAGTAAACTAACTGGAATAGTTTAACAGACAAGTGATTAATAAAACTGTTATGTATTAGAAATGAATCACTGACTTATTTCTGCTTTACAGAGAAATATTAATATGCTTGCCTGAAAATACAATAAATTGTAATTAATATGCAGTTAATTTGAATTAAAATTTTTAATTGTGTGATTATATTTTTGAATCAAACAGCAGCCCTAATTTAAATTAATTGATTTTAAACACTGGTTCCAGTTGTTCACTAGTATTTCATAAGGCTATGCAAACAGTCTTAAAGGCATGTGGGTGGACAATGTCAACCTAAACTGGTGAGATAAGCATTAAAATAAAAACCCCCAACCTGTGCTACGCGCCGGCCACTTCACGTCTCTGCTGCTCACGTTGTGAAGAGGGGGAATGAATGCACCCCAAGGAGACACATTCGCTCCTCCGAAATCCCCTCTTAAATGGTGTTACAATGGGAAACAAATGCAGTTTTTTTTTTACCTCCTCTTTGCTTGATTAGCTGCTGGCTTGCTGCTGTTGCTGGTGCTGCTGCCATGGTGCATGATCTGCATCTCGCGCAGCACACTTCTTTCATATCACCTATGTCCATATAATTAACTTATATGCTAAGAGGCAGATATTGGGATCTGAAAGGAAAACTGAGTTAATCCACTTCTTCCTTTTCCTGTTTTACTCCAGTATGTCACATCTCCACTGGCCGTCCATGCATTCAAGGCATTTTAGTTATCCCTTCAGGTCTGTTTTTTGCCATGCATACAGTCAGCTCTGTGTTTGGAAGGGCTTATTGACAGTGCATGAAGCATCTCAACCCCTAGGATGAAGGTTAGGAGTTGAACTGAAAGCATAATACTTTATTGTTCATATAGAAAGATCAACAATAATAGAAAAGGACAAGTAAAGATACAGTAAGCAGTAAACAGGGTAGGAAACAAAAATTCAAAGGCCATGAAACAGCACACATTCTAAAATCAGATACTTTGATGTCATTGCTAGGGCACTGAAAAATAATCTACAAGATCAAAATTTAAAGTTAGGGTTAGGACCTCTTGCTACAAACTGTTTGAAACTGATTTTTGAATTCCATTTTGGTTTTGGCAGTAAACAGAAAAAATAAATAAATAAATACTGAATACTCTATATAGCTATAAAAAACCAGACATAATCTTACAAGAAAGTAAATTACTAATAGAAAAGAGATGCATGCATTAGTTATTAATTTATTAGCAATTGTTATGGTTTCAAATAATGAACAGAAAAGAGATGAGTACATATTCTTTATATTATTTATTATGGATTCAGGTCAGCACAGTTGTGCAGTGGGTAGCGACGTCAGCTCCAGGATCCAGTGCCTTTGAATTGAATTCCACACCTGGTCATTAATTATGTAGTCTGCATTGTCTCCCTGTGTCTGCATGGGTTTTCCTCTGTATAAAGATGTGTATGTTAGATTAATAGCTGATTGCTAACTGGCCTCTGAGTTCTTGCAAGCACGGGTATGTCCATGAGTGGGCACTGCCATTGTCTGTCTGTCTGTCCAAGTCTGGTTTCTGCCTCACAGCCAGGGCTGCTGGGGTAATAACTACAAGCCAAAGTCATATTATGTTTTATTGCATTGTGCAGTTAAAGACAAATAAATATGTTACTGTCATATATATATATCAATACATTATTTCTGAAAATAGTGTTTCTGAACCTGAACTATTGTAAGTATTTAGAAATACTGTACATCTCACTAATATCAGAGTTTTCTAATTCTTTTTGCCTTTCTGCACACTGCAGCCTGACCTCTTTTTGCTTTGTTTTGTCTGAGGTTGCCTTCCAGCTGCTGCTCTATTATTAGCTGTTATTATGTGCATTTTTCTCACTTCACACTTTCCTGAATAAAATGTCACATTAGCTGCATGAATTCTAAAGCCTATCACACAGAATTCAGAGAGGTGACTACAGTAGTCTTCTAATTGTGTATTATCAACTTAAATACAAAGAACAATTCAATCAAAGAAGAGACGGGAAGCATTCCCACACTGTGAATAAACAGAAAATGGCCATGTCTGCTGTACCTTCATTAACAAATCAACGGCAGTGGAACACCTCGACAGATAATTCTTTTATTACTGCCTATTGATATCTTTATTTTTTCCTCTCTGTACATTGTCTTCCTCCATTTTCAGCCTTATTAAGAAAAGGCAACAAATGGCACCATTTACTGTAAACGTAAGTTTGGAGGATATATAAAAACTTAAACTAGACAGTGCATTTATTGTCCACTAAAATGAGCAAATTCAGCATAAAAAACATAATTCATAAAAAAGCCCTATCTTGTGCCCAATTTTCCTTAAAGAGCCTTCTGCTTACCAGTGGTTAGATGAAGATTGCAATCTGAAAACAGATCTTGGCTAAGACCTTTACCACAGTGACCTGGGAAAATTTGAAATGTGTCTCTTTCTGTTCATTTTGGCCTTCTGTCCATAGTAAAAAAAGGAATTTTCGACCATCTAAAATGTATCGCTTCAAAAACAGTAGTAAGTAAAGTTGAAAAAGGCAATGACTTCAATCTATTCTGATAGTTCCCTTTGGGATCTCATCTTTACTGCCCAGAGTAGCCTTTCCTAACTCCTCTGCATTAGCAGATGGGTGCTGTGTTTTGTAACACATACTAGGGGGCTTCACTCGCCAACCAAACCCCCAACCTGTGCTACGCGCCGGCCACTTCACGTCTCTGCTGCTCACGTTGTGAAGAGGGGGAATGAATGCACCCCAAGGAGACACATTCGCTCCTCCAAAATCCCCTCTTAAATGGTGTTACAATGGGAAACAAATGCAGTTTTTTTTTTTTTTTTTTACCTCCTCTTTGCTTGATCAGCTGCTGGCTTGCTGCTGTTGCTGGTGCTGCTGCCATGGTGCATGATCTGCATCTCGCGCAGCACACTTCTTTCATATCACCTATGTCCATATATTCAATCTTTTATCGCTTTTGTCTTTTCATCAATATCGCATTGAATTTTGATTCCGTGTGTGGAATTACATCGTGACAATGCAACGTAAAACTGCCCGTGAGTGAATATCATTTCTTTCTTTCTATAAGAAATGTGTCTGACAATATCTCGCAAGATGTAAAAGTGTCTCTCTGAGAAACTCAAGTCTCGTCTATTCTATTCCTTCCAAGATTTTTTTTTTATAATAGAGAGATTTTTTTTTTTTCATTTTTATTACTATTTAATTTAATATTGTTTCTTTGTATCAGTATACTGCTGCTGGATTATGTGAATTTCCCCTTGGGATTAATAAAGTATCTATCTATCTATCTATCTATCTATCTATCTAGATTTCGCTGTATTTAGTTAAGCAGGTCTATATTTTTCAAGGCTTTAGCAACCACATAATTCCCTTAACAACAGCTGTACTTCATTATCTGTGAAGATGAAGAGGACCATTTTATTGTTTCCTCATTCTTATAACATTTACTTTGGGTTTGCTCCATAAACAAATGGTGTGCTTGGCTGATAAACTAACAGGCAAGATTTAGCCGTTTTTGTCATTTTAGTTTGAACTGACGAACTTTTAAAAAAATTATCAGAAAATGCTTGTTAAGGTGTATTATGGAGTGGAAAATCTATTTAGATTAAATTTTGCTTAAATTAAATAGAATGAACCGAATTTACAGGGCTGTAATTGCAGACAACTTTCTTGCAGATGCAGAGTGTTGTACAAGTCTGTGTTAGGTGGTTTACAACTTAGTGGTGGACAGAAAAGAAGGCAAGTACGTACCTGTTTCACTTTATAACTTGCAAACAGAAAGATGCTGTGATACTACAAATTATCAAATTAGTTTACAGCTTGGGAGAGGAAGTAGTGCAGAGGTACTAAAAAATATCAAACACATTGATCAGAAATATTCCTCATCAGGACAAGAGAAGCAAACAAATGTGTGCAATATCACATGTTCCGAAACCCCACAGGTGCATTTTAACATAAATATGGCTCATCTGATGGACCAAGAGAATAAGAAAAAGCAATGACAGAAAGGAGATGTCAGAGATCAAGTGACGTGAGATCATCTGATTTGGACGTCACAAAACGTAGCTATGTAACAACACTGATCACTAAACCAAAAACTGCCCAGGACATTAAAGCCCTTGACACTTCTGATTTTCAGTAAGCTTTTCTAAGACTGTTTATATCCAGACTTTTCTGTTTTATTTTCTATTTGGTATTGTTATATGTAAATACCATATTGTTTTTTACATTTTCTGAAATTTGTCTTTTATCTAGAAGTGATGGAAAAAATAAATGGGTACCAAGTGTGAGTTAGATGGCTAATATTTCATTGACAAGTTTTATCAAAGCTATTGATAAACTATTAGAACAACTGCAGTAAAAGTAAGACATTGTTTAGTTAGTAACTAGCATATAACCAAAAGAATTGCGCTTTTATGTGTGTTACAATGATACCCACAGATTTGTTAGAGCTGGTAGTAGTGAATTCCTATATCATGCAGAATATTGCAGAGTGACTGGCAATTGGCACCACTCGGGACTTTGTCAAGACAGGATCGCTATGTGTATGTGTGGGTTAATCTTCAAGGACGAGAATAAATGAACCAATGAACATTCCTGGTACGTCTGACAAGTTTCACAATAATACAGGGTGGAAATTTAAAACTAAAAAAAAGACTTGTTTATATAAAGAAATGAATCAAAAATGAACAGAAAAGACATAAAAGAGGAATATGAACCAAAGTCGGGGGAAAACTCTGCCTGAAACATGACACATCGCAGTCTTTAACAGTGACTGCGATTATTATGTCAGAAGGGGACCTTGTTTTTCAATTTCCTGGATAATCCAGTTACTGATTGTGTCAGGGTTGTCTGCAGGATATAGGTATTGCTGTCTGGCAAAGGAGTCACCGCTTTGAAGTCTGGCTGGTTGAGTATATAAACAATACAAAGTTGTGATAATAGACCTGCTCCTCCCTTGGAGGATGTGTGTATTTACCTGACTTGGATATTACATATCTGACGCTATTGGTTTCTAATCAGCATATCTGTACTTATTCATGATTGGTAACAATACATTTTATTAACTTGAGTTTTCATTAATTGTTAAACCCAGGAAATGTAGATGTGCCATTGTTTAATCTGATTGTCCAGAACTGATAATGGCAGGGACTGAAAGAGATTTAAGTTTCTGGGCAGCAGAAGGCAAAGAGGGGGGACAGTCCACTGAGAACACAGCCAAGACACTCGGACAGAGCACAGGGGCTTGCAGGCTGACAAGGGTACGTGGCTGGCACAATGTGAGGCACAAGGATGGCAATACTTCCAGGAAGGAAGAGACAGCTCTACAAGGAGACACCGGTTGTGGGTCCAGCGAGAGAGGGAAGCCGCATGAAAGGACCGAGCAAGCTGGCAGACAAGAAATAAGGCGTGCCTAGGTCACAGCAATACAAGGAGCCCAGGGTAGAAAAAAAGGAACAACGAAGAGATGCTGACAGGGATTCCACGATTTTGACAAAACTTCTCTTGAGAAACGAGTGTCCGGTAAACAAGAGTGCATCCATGGTCCGTTGAACAATTAAGTGTTGAGGTAACACTGAGAACAAACTGGACTTTGCACCACTAAAGGTTGTATCATCCAATTCTTGTTTTTAATGGACTTTTGGAGTGTGGACTGTGTGCTTTCCTTTCTAAAAAAGAAATTTTCTTCATGATACTGTTAGATTTGGTTTATGTTCATTTACAGTGGGTACGGAAAGTATTCAGACCCCCTTCAATTTTTCACGCTTTGTTATATTGCAGCCATTTGCTAAAATCATTTAAATTAACATATTAACAGACAAAAAAAAAGAATTTTTGAAATTGTTGCAGATTTATTAAAAAAGAAAAACTGAAATATCACATGGTCCTAAGTATTCAGACCCTTTGCTGTGACACTCATATATGTATATTTGTGTGGAGTTTACATGTTCATCCTTGAGATCACCTTCATTTGAGTCCAGCTGTGTTTGATTATACTGATTGGACTTGATTAGGAAAGCCACACACCTGTCTATATAAGACCTTACAGCTCACAATGCATGTCAGAGCAAATGAGAATCATGAGGTCAAAGGAACGGCCTGAAGAGCTCAGAGACAGAATTGTGGCAAGGCACAGATCTGGCCAAGGTTACAAAAAAAATTTCTGCTGCACTTAAGGTTCCCAAGAGCACAGTGGCCTCCATAATCCTTAAATGGAAGACGTTTGGGACGACCAGAACCCTTCCTAGAGCTGGCCGTCCGGCCAAGCTCAGCTACCGGGGGAGAAGAGCCTTGGTGAGAGAGGTAAAGAAGAACCCAAAGATCACTTTGGCTGAGCTCCAGAGATGCAGTCAGGAGATGAGAGAAAGTTGTAGAAAGTCAACCATCACTGAAGCCCTCCACCAGTCAAGGCTTTATGGCAGAGTGGCCTGTCGGAAGCCTCTCCTCAGTGCAAGACACATGACAGCCCGCATGGAGTTTGCTAAAAGACACCTGAAGATTCTCTGGTCTGATGAGACCAAGATAGAACTTTTTGGCCTTAATTCTAAGCGGTATGGGTGGAGGCAACCAGGCACTGCTCATCACTTGTCCAATACAATCCCCACAGTGAAGCATGGCAGTGGCAGCATCATGCTGTGGGGGTGTTTTTCAGCTGCAGGGACAGGACAACTGGTTGCAATCGAGGGAAAGATGAATGCGGCCAAGTACAGGGATATCCTGGACAAAAACCTTCTCCAGAGTGCTAAGGACCTCAGACTGGGCCGAAGGTTTACCTTCCAACAAGACAATGACCCTAAGCACACAGCTAAAATAACGAAGGAGTGGCTTCACAACAACTCTGTGACTGTTCTTGAATGGCTCAGCCAGAGCCCTGACTTAAACCCATTTGAGCATCTCTGGAGAGACCTAAAAATGACTGTCCACCAACGTTTACCATCCAACCTGACAGAACTAGAGAGGATCTGCAAGGAGAAATGGCAGAGGATCCCCAAATCCAGGTGTGAAAAACTTGTTGCATCTTTCCCAAGAAGACTCATGGCTGTATTAGCTCAAAAGGGTGCTTCTACTAAATACTGAGCAAAGGGTCTGAATACTTACAGTAGGACCATGTGATATTTCAGTTTTTCTTTTTTAATAAATCTGCAACAATTTCAAAAATTCTTTTTTTTTGTCTGTCAATATGGGATGCTGTGTGTACATTAATGAGGAAAAAAATTAATTTAAATGATTTTAGCAAATGGCTGCAATATAACAAAGAGTGAAAAATTGAAGGGGGTCTGAATACTTTCCGTACCCACTGTATCTTTTTAATGTACTTATT
Source organism: Polypterus bichir lapradei (assembly GCA_026402145.1). Taxonomy (NCBI): domain Eukaryota; kingdom Metazoa; phylum Chordata; class Cladistia; order Polypteriformes; family Polypteridae; genus Polypterus; species Polypterus bichir. The sequence goes on along the minus strand of JANRMT010062792.1, from coordinate 1,602,172 downwards.
ATTGTCTGGTGTAATAGAAGTTGCTGTTGCTTTTCCTGAAATTACTGTTGTGTCTTTCATTGTGTGTTTACTCACCGCCCAATTTAAAGAAACCTGTGTGCTATTATTGGTAAATTTTAGGAGTTCCCAGTCTCTTGATAAAACTGGGTGGCGTAGTTGGAAATTTTAACGGTGTCTAGGTTAGATTACCTGTAAGTGTGACCCTGACACCTGTCACAATTATGTCATGCTCACTTTCATAGCTAGCCTAAACATTTTCTTACCCTCTGCGGCTGTTACCAGTATGTTATGAAAAATATTGCAGGACTAATTGCAAGTTTTCTAAAGCAGACTTGGCCTTTCTTCTTTTAGAGTTGTGTCTGTTTCAGTCTTATATTAGTAAGAAAATGGCTGCTTTTAATATAAGCAAAAACTGCTACATTACACAAGTTCTGTGTATTTGACATATAAAAAACTAAATTCTAATGTATTACATTTTTTTAATTATATAATTTTGAGAAAATGGAGGCAGCAAATGTGCAATGTCAATTAAAGTCTGCCAGTGTGGCACCATAAAAAAAGCATTCAGAGCTGGTTTCACTGGTTTCAGACTCAGATGAAGCAAAACGAACTCTCCAAGCTGTAACAAAAATATGACGATATTTTTTTCGGTACAGCGGACACAAATCAGGTACCTCAGGCTTGCCATGATATATTAATTTAAACCTCCCCAGCACAAACAAATTGTGTTTTAAGAGTCAGAAGTAAGAATGATTTCTGATAGTAGTACACAAAAAAAAAAAACAGGGAAGAGTGTTGAAATTGTGTGTCAAGGCATTTGATTTTATGATGTTGTAGAATACCTGTAGTGATTCAGCAGGCATTTTTGAATGCTGAAGTCTCGAGGAACCTGACCATATATCTGTTTGGAACAAATGAATAATATAATATTTTTATTGTTTGATTTTAAGTGCATCATGTCGCCATTTTGTATCTTCAGTGTTTCGTTAGTAGGTTGTCAGGATGTGCTTCAATACTGCTAAGGGCTGCCTGCAGGGGGCACTATGTGCCACATCACAAAGGCTCCCAGTGCAGCACTCAGGCTTTATGTCCATGATTATGGATTGTAACCTTGAATAATCCTTAGTCTTGTGACTTTAATGTTTTGAACTGGGAATTCCAATACACGTAATTCCCCAAAATATTTCGAAAACAACTTCCAATAATGCCACTTTACAATGATATATCACCAAACCCCTACTAGAAAAAAATGAGCAAAAAAAAAAAAAGGTTTCAGATGACCTATGATACCGTGAAGTTCCAAAGACTAAAACAGTTGCCTAAAACATTTAACAATTCAATCAGACAAAGTCCTGAATCACAAATCTAGAAAATGATAAGAAAACAAGAGCAAAAAGGTCAAGAATGCAGATAAATCTAAAAAAAAATCTTCAAGCACAATAAAACACAAGTTCTCACCAAAACTCCCCAGCGCATTTGAAATGAACCACCAGGAACTATGGGAGATACTCCAGATTTATAGGGTGCTGGGCAGTTCCTGGGGAAAGCCTGACTGAAACACAACACTTGGTGTATGGTTTTCTGGTTTATGATTCATGGAATTCCACTTCCATATTTGGTTAACTGTTACAGTCTGGTGAAAATTTCATTCTTTTGTTAATGACTCAGACAATTCTTACTTGGACCGTTTATGGTTTAGCCCTTCATTTTTTGATAATGATGCATCTGAACTAAGTATCCACTCTCACTTCTGTTTCTTGAAAACATGAACATCTCCTATTTTGGTCCATTGCAACAAACCATTGTAGTTACTCTTAATCTACATTGCCAGCAGGCAATTCAGAGTGGTCAGCTAGAACTGCAAAAAGCAGGTGTTCTATGCAGGACTCCCACCAAGCCATTTTAGTTGCTCACAAATTATTACAAAATGAAATAATTTTTTGACTAGTCCAAAATAATCCCAAATCTCCAGCTTCTAATGTCTATGGCAGTTTCAGTTTGGTGGTACACAGCATATTTCATTCTCCGTATCTGGGTAAAGTAAAATCCTCTCCATAGACTGCTATTAATGAGCCATGCTTAATACTCACCCTGGTGTTGTTCCTCTCAGCTTTCAGCTCTGAAATTTCTTCTTCCTTTTCTAGCAGTTGTTCTCTACATGCATTTAACTCTTTTGTAAGTGCAGCAAATTCCTATGAAAGAGAGATAAAAGCAAATGTCAGGTCAAAATCCTAATCCTGCCAAGGCAAAGTATTATCGAAATGATTTATTACTTTAGCAGATCATCATTTGGCTGCAATGCAATTCTTTCTGTTACAAACAGTCAAGATTTTCATAATCCAAAAAAGGCAAATGCATGTGAAACTATATACAGTTATATCTATGCAATGAAAACTAAGTTTCAAAACCAAAGCTGAATTAAAAAATATTTCAGCAAAAACAAAACACATATATATTTATTTTTTATATATGCAAATATATTTATTCAGTGAAACTGTAAATAGGAATGGATCACAAGACAAAACTGTATTTTTCCTTACCTACAGTTTGGATGCTATAAGAGCATAATTAGTACAAATAGTGAGCCCATAAACATTTCTGCTTTTATGTTGCACTTTTCTATTTATGATTAGTTTTTTGGTGTTTAAATGAATATTTTTTATAAAGAACCTGCTTTGTCACTAGATCTGTTCTTATTACTGTCATTTTTGTTTCTGTGTATGTTGCAGGTGTTTTTGTTGCATGTAATTGTCTTTTATTTGTAACATGAATGTAATTTCTCCCTTGTCCATGTGGACTTTTCTTTAGTGTTCCTTCAACAATCCAAAGAGGTGTGTTAGGATAATTGGCCCCAGTGTGTCAGAGTGTGCCCTTCAACAGACACTTGATTCATCTGTGCTTGGCACCTGCTATTCACGTGATGCTGCTGAGTTCCTGTCTCTCACAATTCTAAATCAGATTAAGTAGTTAAGATAACAGATTTAAAATGGGACAGAAAACACAAGAGGAAATCTGCCTTTTAAAAAAAAACTCAAACAGTGGGCATCAAAAGCATTGTGGTTAAAGGTTGAAAAATATGCTTTGAGGATGCAGTGTCACTTGCATTAAGTACAAAAATGCGGTGCCCAGTGTTCAGCTTGGTTTCATTTTGGTGTTCCTATTTATATTATTTTGAGGGTTGGGGCTACAAACATTGCATCCTGGAGCTGAGCACCTATATCCCTTATGTCCTCTCTCTGTCTCTACGCTAAATTCTGATGATATGCAAAAAAAGCCACAGACCACCTTTGCATAACAATGGCATGTAACTTTGCATGCTGGTATGGATATAATCAGGGCCAGCATGCGGGGTGAGGCATTGAGATAATTACCTCAGGTGGTACTTGTTAAGGACAGCATTTTCATGCAACTATATATAAATATATTTTAACAATACAAAATAAAAGTTATTTATATACCTGTGCATACTGTCACGTGCCCATACATGGGTCACAGCTTAAGGCCTCTGATGATGGTAATTACCCACCGAACCAGTGGTTGGCTCTGTGGTCTAATGCCATCTTTCCACCTCCCTCTGCAGAATGGGTGACTGACAGCCACTCTACCGCTGACATCACTTCTATTGCCCACCCTCCTGGACCCGCTCCTTCCTGCCAAGTGTCTATAGAACCCGAAAACTTGTTCTAAGTTCTGTTTTGAATCATGTGCATGGAAAGATATCTCAGCCAACTATTGTGTGTTGCATTACTGTGCATTCTTTCAAATTATATGGGGTCACCAAGTTGGTGCCTCAGCTCTTTCACTTTGCAGTGTCTCCTTTTTACAATACATATCCAGTTTGGCATTTATGTACTACTTTTACAAATTCTGAGAAATATCTAATCTCATTTCATCTTCTGAAAGTGATTTTCCTGGTGAGGGTCATGGTGTCAGAAATGTTATAATTATAAAATTGCCACAATTTACTTAACACAGTTTACACAGCCTTACCAAATAGCGAGCTTCAAAGAATCAAAATGGCACACATGCTGTTTTCAAAGTAACATAACATCAGTGCATGCTACTGGTGTTCAGTTCCCTACCTTTCACATACTATACTGTGAATATACTAATTATGTCATTTATTATATTTTTTGTTAATTTCTGGAATATTACTAATGTGTCAGTCACATTCAGAATGTCTGGTAAACCGTGTTAGGTTGGCACCATGCAAGTTTAGTTAAAAAGTGCAAGCAGGTACCTTTTAGCTTGCGAATAACTTTGACATTGCCAAACCATTTAGAGAAGTACCTAGGTTTATCACCAAGGGTCATTTTACATTGAATTTCATAAATGCAAGTCAATAAAAATAGTTTGTTTTTTTTACAGAAGTGCTGGAGAATTTAAGTTTTTATTACTTTAAATGTCTGTTTTGTGTGTTGTATTGTCTTAAAGGAAATCTTTTTCAAATATTTTTTGTAATTAACATATATTTATCCATTTTTTGTGTCATTCTGATAATGCACTGTATCGCAAAGCTTGTATTGCAATATGTAATGCATGTGGATTAAGTGTATCATCTCAAGCCTAGAGAGGTTAAAGAGAGGGGGGTGGCTGCATTATTTCACATGCCAGCCCTGGATAAAAGAATGGCATGTACAACCCAGATTATGTCCTACTAAGAAAAAGATGAATGTTCTTTATGGGATAGTGATTATAGACACTTTTACAAAAAAATACAAGTGTTTATATTCATTAAAAAAATCCTTGACTAATTCACAAACACACTGCCTTTTTCTTAACCCAATAATATCTGCCTTTTTATTCCCTGTTAGGTTATAATAATATATCATGATACATTTTGATAAAAATAATTGTAATAATAACTACTTCTGTTTACTTTTGTTCCTTATGTGTTCTTCATTAGAGATATTATTGGCTTCCTAGCATGCAAAAGCCAATCATGAAGACGTGGTTGCCATTGCTAAGATCATGTGCAATGGTATTGGCATATGGTGTCATAGCAGGCATTTTAATTGCATTAAAAGTGTACTTGAATTTATTTTATAAAATACGTCGTACTATGAGAGACTTGTTCTTGAACAATAATTAAATAAAGAATTTTAGATAATACCTTTTTTAATCATCTGTCGATGTTGAATTTTGTTTCTGACTTATAGTTTGACTAATGTTTATCATTGCCATGTTTCTTGACTCTAAGAGTACAGACAGTTACTCTGTTTATGGTCTTGTGTAATCTCTGCCCCTCACATTAATATAATATCATGACTGATCAGTTTTATTTCATGAACACAGCATCACAACTTTGCCAGCTCACACTTGACAGAAAACCAGATGCAGAATTCCACAAGCCAGTTTTAAGTTCAAAATAAAGTTCAAAAGAAGTGCATCAGTTTGCAGCGGCTTCACGGTTGAACCTAGCTTCAGTGTAACTGCTTGTTATGATCAGCTGGGTTCCAGGTTTTACTCAAAAACTAGGCCTTCATTGAGGCCTACAAACCAAACTAGGTGTTGCCACCAATTTGAGAAGCAGAGCCTTTAAATCAAACCTGAAAATAAACAAAGCTAGTCCATGACCCAGAAACCTCAGTCCTTACAAAATGCAAAAGTTCATTGCGTCCCCATATTCAGAAAAGGAAATTACAACACGGAATCCATAAATATAAGAGAAGAAGCTAAACAACAGGATTATTCATTAATGTTGCAGCAAAGGGCTGAACCCACTCAGCCCAATATAAAAGTTGTACCTCAGCTGCAATCTGGGGGCCCCACCCCCTAAGGCTCAATACACATTACATAGGGAACATAGAGCACAAAACTGTGAACCTCTTCATCAATATAACAATATTTGAAAGGTGAGAAACAAAATAAATTTACCAAGAAATAATATGCAAAACAGGAAATAAAAATATATTCATATTTACAAAGTAATGTTTAAAAGACAGCAAAACATTAAATTAATTAAATTAAATAAAAAATATTCCTTAACCCTGCTATTCACATCTTACACTACCTTCTTACTAATGCAGGTTATTATTGCCATTAAGGACTCCTGGCACTCTGCACTGGAAATTAAACAACCATGAAACATATAGTGAACCACTGAGGCAGCCATATTGGTCTCCTGTGCTAAAACCAAGTCACTATTTCAATGAGTAAAACTTAGTGAAAAACACTTGGGTCTAAATAAAAAAAAATCTGTTAGGGGAATTTCAACAAAAAGCAAGTAGATATTATCAACCTGAAACTCAGAGAGTGACTGTTAGAATCTGCATGAAAAGTAGGTTTTTATCTTTGACAGTGATCTGTCCTTCAGTCCTCACATTACTGCACTAAGATCTGCTCTTCCCTGCTCAGAAATATAAGCAAAGCAGAAGGGTGGTTTATCAGCAAAACTTAGTTCATTCATTCCTTTCATTCATGTATTATTGATTTATTCACAGGCTACTCCAGCCATTCTATTTTCAGCCTATGGTTATTTCAAAAAGCTACTACAATGATCATTCCTTCAACTAGGAAGTACAACCACATAACTCATTTTTTAAATTCTTTACAATTACTTCCAGTTATTTTTATGGATAATACTCCTTCTAGTGTAAAGAAAATTGGATGACTTCACTCCTCTATACTTAATGAAAAGTATTAATGCAATAAATATGATCATAAACTACATTTTTCAAAAAAAAGTCCATGGGTAAATAAAATTACATGAGCAGATAAAGCCTTTAGCTGCAGAGTCTAAAAACCATGTAATAACTGTCATGATTTGTTCTAAATTTAGGGTCCTCAAAGGCCACCAGTGTTTATTTTCATTGTTAGGTCCTCCTCTTCCAGTGTTGCTAGGGGTGTGGCTCTGAGGTCAGGACCCATTCATAACCAATGCAAATGCATAAAACGATAGCTATGAGAGCACATCCTCTTCCAATCTGCAGATACCAATTCTCTGAAGTATGCAAAGTTTATCTTTGTGCTCATATTGGGCTTCAGTTTCATTTTTTTTTTTTTTGCTTTGTTTTGTTCCAGTTCGCTGACAGAACAATAATTTGCCTGCTAGTGCAAGTGATGCAATGTTTGTCTTGGCATTTTAATTCTGGCTGGAGACCCATTGCATTAAAATAACATACAGTATATACTAAGCTCATATGTGTATATATTTTAATGTTCTAAAATAAAATTGTGGTAAATTATCATTGTAGATTTGCCCTATCTACTGTATATGCAGCATTTCCAGTGTTCTGTTTTTCCCTCAGTGTTCGGCTGTTACACTAAGTGCTTCTTCTATCAGAACAAATCCACTTCACCTGACCATGAAATGAGACATCAGAGTGGACGAGGGAATGTGGCATCAACAGTGACAGCTACTGTATCAGTACACTATTCAGTTATACCATAGTGATAAGTAGCAGGATGTGTTGTATCTTTTCATTCAGTTAGCCCAACTGTCAAAGCCAAAGGACCACAGAGCCTCTTGAGTTATGCTTTTTCCGTGAATGTTGTTTACTTGAGTTTTTATTTTCTTCTCCTCCAAAGCCAACTCTATTAGTCTAACTTTTTTAGTGTTCCTAAAGTTGCCTTTCTTATAAATTCCTGTTTATATGCAGTTACGATAAAGCAATTATTTATACTATTACTCTGTTTTATATACTGTGTTTAAATGCTGAAGGAATACTTTAGCACAGACAGTAATCAAGTGAATGGACTGAACCAAAATAAAGGACCAATAGAAAATCAAAGCAGTATTCATTTTAATGCACATGTCTGTTATTTAGAATAGCATAGAATAGCTGTTTTTGCCTTCTTCCTGAAAGTTCTCCGGAGTATTTACTCATTCCAAAGATATTCTGTCTGCTTGACTGATGAATCTCAATCAATCTGCCTGTTTGGTCAGGACTGCAAAATAAGAAACAGGCATCCTGCTCAGAGCTAGTTGCTGCCTTGTGTGACTACTAGGATACACTATAACATTTTATAATTTGCAAATATGCATATATAGTAAATGAAATGGGGCAGCATGGTGTTAAAGGTATTAGGAGACTCTGTGACTACATTTTCTCTATGCTTATGTGGTTGCCTGACATCACAAATATATGCATTCTTACTTAATTGGTGACTCAATTGACCTAGTGTGACGATGACTCAGGCACCGCCACCAGTGGCAGCTTTTCCAGCAGTTCCGTATATGACTTTATTCTTCTACCTTTTTCTCTATTTTACTGATCACTCCTATCACTTTCTTTTATGTGGATTTGTTCCCTGGGCACTTTTTACTACTTTTTTACTACTGTGAATTTCCCCTTGGGATGAATAAAGTATCTATCTATCTATCTATCTATCTATCTATCTATCTATCTATCTAT